>CAXKVR010000660.1:0-18902 GCA_964058845.1 Carex sylvatica
TCTGTATCTTGTGTTTAAAGAAATGACACATACATGATTTCACTAGCTTCTCTGTTCCTTGATAAATGCCTTCATCTCTTCAATCACCTGTCCTGATTTACAAATGCCTTCATCTCAGGAAACACATAGAAACCATGGATTGCATCTGAATACTCCACCAGTCTCGCAACCTTCCCCCGTGCCTTTAACATCTCGTAATACCTCTTCTGCAAATCTTGGAGCGGATCGTACCCTCCGATCACCACCATTGCCGGTGGAAACGCCTCTTCAAGCATCCCAACTGCGTCACCAAACCCGTGTGCCGCCTCATGATTTTGATCGGCGCCTTCTGGCAAGAAGGCCTTTCACCATAGAAATCACTGGGACGCCCTCGAGGCAAAGCTCGGCTTCTGTTCGTTCTTCACTGCCAAAGTACGGTTGGAGCACCACGATTCCCTTGATCCTCACCTTTCAAAGAAAAACATATAGTTTTGAATGTAAAATAATTAATTCTACTCAAAATGGTAAAATTTCCAAATGTTGTGCTTGCTAAATTAGGGGGAACAAAAAGGTACTCTTTACTGAATAACTGTACACATTTGCCCCTTCAAAAAAAAGAAAAGGATTTTTCATGTCTAACTATAATTTCTTTCCCAATTTGAATTCATTCTAATACAAAAACAGATAAAATAAAAATATGACCTTACCTTTTCCCAGCTATCAACAGCAGCAGCCCACCGCCGTGTGACGTGATGTATGATGTTCCCTCCAGCACTTTCGCCGGCAAGAAAGCAGCTCCCAAAATCCAAATCCGAACATGATAATATCCCAACAGAACTGATCCCGCCCGAATCCAGATACCTCAACACGTCAATCCCATCATCATACGGTACGTGCTGGGCACCTATGCTCCGGTGCAAACCGGTAATTCACCGAAAGCACCACCGCACGTATCTCACGACAAATCCTGCGGCCGAAAACATCACATGGACGTGTCATGGGAGAAAAGAACGTGTCGTGGGCAAAGATGCAGATCGATAGGTTGCGGGTCAGGTCAATGGTTACATCCGAAGTGCACACACCGGCAACCGATTTCAGATTTGCTGAAGTTTTGGGCTCGATGATGGAGAGGAGGCGACGGTTCACAGTGCCATCCTTGCGACGTGCTGCATTGGTGACAGCCATTAGGACTGCAATTTGGAGACGTGCCATCCATGGCATAGGTGGAGATGGCGGTTTGTTAGACATTTAAAATTTATATTTTGTTTATTTTCTCTATTTCTCAGTGTAAATGTGGATTAAATGTTCTGAAGCTTATAGATAGGGGAGTTAATGGCACCTTTTTATCTATTTATCTGACCCATATTATTATTCAAAAATAAGAATAAAAATAAGTAAGATTTTTTTTCATTAATTTATCTATAGTATAGGTAATGGTAACGATTCTTTTTCCGTTATCATATTTGTTTTCGTATAAGATAAATTTTAAAATAAAATTATATATATATATATAGAGGTTGGCTACTATGCTTATATAAGCATATCCCCACATATGCTTATAACTCATTTTTGTGCTTTCAATATTCAAATGGTCGATCTGAACCGTTCATCTTGTTCTCCATATTAATATGTGCTTGGAAACTAAATTTTACATTTTTCTGAATTTTTTTACTATTTATTAAGCCACTTTAAAAATCGCTGATCCAACGGTGGCTGCACAAAACAGTAAAATCAGCAGCCACCGTTGGATTAATAATTTTCAAAATGGCTTAATAAATAGTACAAAAATTCAGAAAAATATAAAATTTGGTCTCCAAGCACATATTAATATGGAGAACAAGATGAACGGTTCAGATCGACCATTTGGACATTGGAAGCACAAAAATGAGTTATAAGCATGTGGGGATATGCTTATATAAGCATAGTAGCCAACCTCTATATATATATATTTGTATGAATATGATATATGATACAATAAAATTTTATATTTTATTAAATTTTCATAATACAAATTAGTTGTATTTATTATTATTATTTTTTGTTTTGAAAATATTTTATCGAAGTACAAATCGAATTTTTATTTCGGTTTGAACCGAATTGAACCGATGAACACCCCTAAATGTTTATTGAGGAGTGTACTTTTTTGTGATCAATGACACTTGTAATTATATTTTGGATTTTTGTTAGTGTCTTTTACATTAATCAGTGCTAATCAATTGCTTGAATCAATTTTGAATTTTAATTAGTTGTTATAAAGTGTTGCGAGGAGTTTGAACAATATTAAGTTTTCGAATTATTTGTGTTTCTCATTTAAGATTCTACAATTTAAGTTTTCGAATTATTTGTGTATCTCATTTATTTTTTGAGTAGGATGTGAACAAATTAATATACTGCTGTAATGTTTGTAATGTTTATTATTGTGATTTACAATAATATTTTCAATTTGAAGGGAGAGATCAAATATATACAAAAAATGTACTGTCCAGAAATTCAATACTTGTTGCATGGGTAGTTCCATGCAACAAATAGTTCTAAAATTCATCAAAACTTGTTGCATGGGTAACCCATGCAACAAATAGTTCTCAAAAATTGTCAAAACTTGTTGCATGGGTAACCCATGCAACAAATAGTTCGCAAATAATCCTTCAAACTTGTTGCATGGGTTATCCATGCAACAAATATTGTCTAGATTCTGCCGACTTGTTGCAACGGTAAGCCCATGCAACAAATAGTTCTCAAATATTTGTTGCATGGGTTACCCATGCAACTGTTTAGGCTAAATTCGGGAGACTTGTTGCATGGGTATGAGATGAGTTGTTGCATGGACATTCATTAGAATATACTTTCTATCCTTGCTGGCGGGTCACGGGTCATCAAATATTTGTTGCATGGATAAATAAGAGGTAGTTGCATGGATAACCATTCAACTTGTTGCATGGGTAATTGTTGCATGGGACTACCCATGCAACAAGTTTAACTGTGTCAGAACTGCCAATATTTGTTGCAACGACACTACTTATCCATGCAACAAATGTTTTTATCCATGCAAAAAACCAAGATTCTAGTAGTGTTTAAAACAAACCAAATCAGTTCGGTTCAAAATTAATTCGAACTAAATTCGAACTGGATCTGGTTCGATCGAAATGGGTTCGCAAACTTTTATGGTTCGAATCTCATAATAATATCGGTCATTCATTTATCTGATTAAATTAAAACACATAATAGAGAGTCGCCAACAATTGTCTCTTCTCTCCCTCGCTCTCAAATCTCAATAACCTAGTTCGCTCTCCGCCTCTCCCTGACTCACTCGCTCTAAAAGCTAACCGATGCTCTCAGCAACTGGCCAACTTGTTGGAGAATCATAAAGGCTAAATAATTATGCCTTATCTAGAGATCAAACAATTACATCTCATCTAGGGGTCAAACACTTACACTCCAGGGAAGAAGAAACAATTACATCTCATCTATGCCAAAGAGACCCAAAACATAAACTAAAGTGCGAAATACAATACCTGATTCTATGTTGTTTGCCATGAAATTCCAAATTCGATGTAGGAGCGACAACCATCTCCGTGAGCGCGAGACAAGACTATAAAACCCTAGCTATTCCTTTCTCGCCCTTTTGGTTGGATTATAGATTAGGTCCTCCAAAGTAACAAGATCGCCTCTTGAGAATTTCTCTCCAATTTTCTAAATGGAATTCTCTTCTCTATTCTTTGATGGAACAAGAAGGGAGAAAGGCACATATCTAGAGAGCATGATTCGGTCTTAGTTGATTTGATTTTCTCCGAGGAGCATAGCGAGTTAGAGTTTTTGGTCAGTATTTGGCATGGTTGTTTACCTCTTCGAATGGGAGATCGGGTTGTGTTAGAGCCATACATGCCTCATCGTTGACCTCATCAATTTGGCATAGACCAGGACATCCCAGCTATGATTTGCATCCCTAACGATCTCATTGCTGATTTAGGGAGTGTGGCGAGCTGTTGGTCAATTTTGGGCTCATGTTGCCAAAACTCTTAGTTATGATCTAGTTTGGACCATAATTTCATACAAACTAAGCCGTATTAGATTCAACATATTAAAAAAGGAGCTCCCATGTGATCCATGACATGATGCCTCTTGGTTAAAGATCTCCAACATATTGCATCTCCAATAAGAATTCATTGATCAACATATATGTGCATACATAATATGGAATAAAAAATCTCCTTTAAAATTTTCATAAAAAATCATTATTTTATTTTAGTGAGTCTTCAATAAATTAGAGTTTGGATTTCTGAATCGACCAATTTTCTAAGAGATTAACTAAATAAAACTCAGATAATTTCCTATTATTTTAGGGTTCAACAAATGCCCACTAAGGTAATTTGTGAAGATCTGTCTTTCAGCAAGTTGGCCCGGTGCCCCAATTTGGTTCCTTTTTGCACATTTTGTGGTACATTTACTTCTTCTTTTGTGCAGTTGTTTGGAGGTCATTTGGATTTGCATAACTGTGATGGCCACCCACTCAAGTACACAATTTGAACTCATTTGGTGGATATGTGATTGTTTGAAATTTGGATTTGCTTTATGCTTCAAATTTGCCTTGTTTTTTGGATTGCAATTTATTGCGGGAGTGTTTAGGATTTCGAGTTTGTGCCTTTTAATGGCATTTGATATTTAGTTTCGTGTCTTTGTTTTGGCTTTGTTTGTTTATTGAGGATGATTTTAAGGTTTCTGGTTTGAGCCTTTTAGTGGCATTTGATATTTAGTTTTGTGTCTTAGTTTTGGCTCTGTTTGTTGGTTGAGGTTACTTTAGTTTTGGCTTTCTTTGTTGGTTGATGTTACTTTTGTCTAACTGCATTTCTATTTCGGTTTTCTTTTTTTGTTGATCATGTAGGGATTTGTTTTTCTAAGAATGACCATATGCCCGATATTTCTTCTTTAGCTCATGATGATCCAGTTAATTAGACGCCGACCACCTTTTTGAAAGTGAGTTATAATTTCCAAATTGACCCTACTTTGAGCCAATCTGATTATCATACTACTTCTGGTTTATCTTTGCGACATTTCACATGGGATACATCATTTCATTCATTACATTTGTCTAGTTTGGGGATGTTGAGTACTCGTACAGTTCCTTGGGCTTTTGGGCACACTCATGCCAAGTGTTTGAAGAAGAAAATATCATGGTTGACTAGATCCAATTTACTCTTCAACGGGAGAGAGACTTTAGTGAGGGTCAGAATTTATAAGACTGTATTTCTCTCCCTTTTTTAGTATACCTGGGACATGTCTTTCTTCAAGGGTTTAGTCGAGAGATGGAGCTATGTCTCAAACACTGTCATTTTAGAGGACAGGGAATTGATCATCCCTTTGATAGAGTTTCATCGTTTGTCTGGTTTATCCATATTTGGAGCACCTTATGATGAATTTTTACCTAGGGAGGAGGATTTGAAGCGGGGATTGCCCGGGTCTTACACTTACTCGGCATTCCTTAAGAAATTTTTCAAGATTCATTATGATATTTCTTCTTCCGGGAACGTGACCTTAAGGGTTTGGATACAACACTTCACAGATAGGTCAAACGACTGTTCCATTGATTTGTTACTCCTTCTAACCATTTAGGTACTAGGACAGTAGAGATTTTTTATTCTGCAGTGAGTCCTCGGGGGCGTAAAATTTCTCATGAGCCACCAAGCCGAGAGGTATATTTAACGGCCTTCTTGGCATGGTGGTTGTGTTATTTTGTTGTTCTCAGCAAGCTAGCAGATTTGATTAGGTTAGATACTTTTTTCATGGCTAATATTATGGCGAAGGGGCAAACGGTTTCTTTGGCGATCCCAGCTCTAGCCAACCTCTTCAAGTGTATGCGAGTTGTGTCTACTTCCTTTGACCCATCATTTTGCGATGAGGTCTTTCCCTTGCATTTTCTGTTTTGGTGGGCTAACTCTCATTGGCCTAGCTTGTACTCTCCTGCCATGGAACATCGGACATTGCATGATTTACCCACACTTGCTAAGATTGCAAGGGCAGCTCCTTGTTTCATCCCCAAGGAGTTTGCACGCATGTACTTTCGATACAGTAGGGAGTATTTATGTTTTCTCGAGGGGAAGATTTTTCTCGGCCACATATCTAGAGAGCATGACTTGATCTTAGTTGATGTGATTTACTCTGAAAAGCATAGCGATTTGTAGTTTTTGGTCAGTATTCAGCATGGTTTTTTACCGCTTTGAATGGACGATCGGGTTGTGTTAGAGCTATACATGTCTCCTCGTTGCCCTCATCAATTTGGTCTATACCAAGACATCCCAGCTATGGTTTGCATCCCTAACGATCTCGTTGCTGATTTAGGGAGTGTGGTGAGGTGTTGGTCAATTTTGGGCTCATGTTGCCAAAACTCTTTGTTATGATCTAGTTTGGAACAAAATTTCATACAAACTAAGGTGTATTAGATCCAACATATCAAAAAAGGAGCTCCCATGTGATGCATGACATGATGCATCTTGGTTAAAGATCTCCAACATATTGTATCTCTAATAAGAATCCATTGATCAACATATATGTGCATACATAATAGAATAAAAAATCTCCTTTAAAATTTTCATCCAAAATTATAAGAAAATATTTATATATAAAATTAGTTGAATCAGTTTATACAAACCATTGAAAACCAATTTCGTAAAAACAAAAAATGATTGCATCTTATATGAATTTACGATGGCTCTGATACCAAATTATAGTCCTAATAATTCATGACGTATTTTGCAATTAAAAAATACAAGCAATCCAGAATCCGTAAATCCAAAATAAAATAGCAAAGTAATTTAAATCTCATAGTTCTGAAGTGCATACATCTTTAGGTGAAAGCGTTAATATTGATTTTCAATGATTTTTATCATATCTGATAATGGAGACCTTAGGCGTTTTCTTTACTTCTCACTTTCAAAAAATGGTCCACAATACACTAATTATTTACATTATCTCAACAAATCAAGTATGCATGTATTAATTAATAATTGATCCAAACAAGCAATAATAAGTAACAGAAAATTAGAGGAAGAAAAGAGAAATATATATATACATGACTAACCTGAGCAAGATAGAGAGGAGAAATACAAATTAACTTCAAAGATCTCAGATCCGGCCTCTTTGTGCGCAAAAATCAGACCAACATTCAATACAGAGAAAGAGAGTATAAATTGATCAAAATGACACTGGAAGGAGAAGGCATTTTATATAACAAAAACCCTAAAATAACATTTCTACACAGCTCTTTATTAAACGTCCATGTAGCTCTCTCAAGGCTTTCTACACTGTTAATTAAATAAAAAAAACCGTGTACAATTTCTATCTTTCTATATGGCTCTTTATTAAACGTCTGTGTAGCTCTCACAAGCTTTCTATACTGTTATTTAAACAAACATCCGTGTACAATTCCTACCTTTCTTCACAATTCTTTAATTAAATATCTGTGTAGCTCTCTCAAGGCTTTCTACACTGTTATTTAAACAATAAGTCGTGTACATTTCCTAATAAATGTCTGTGTAGCTCTCTTCACAGCTTTCTATATTGATTCTTTAATAAATATCCGTGTAAATATCCCACAAATATTTCAGGCTTCAAAAAAATTATAATTTATACACTATTTTTATATAAAATTGGCAAATCCGTGTAAAATGTGCAGTATACAATGACTATTTCTGTAGTAGTGATTATATTTGGTAGCTGACATGTTAGGAGGAGAGGAGGATCTTTTATATAGCTGATATGATCTTGACTCACGCTAAAATATGAGGCGAAGATTTTAGTAAAGTAGTTTTGACTTCATAAAACACACAGGTACCCATCCAGTGCAGCTTTGGTTAAAGGGTTCGATCTGTTTGTGTGTGTATGTTTTTTTTTTCTGTCTGTACTTCTTGAAATATATTTACTTAATTGTTAAAGGTGTACTCCAACCATTATATGTGTTGTTGGAGAGGAAACATACCTCACTTCATTAATTAATTTACTCGACTTTTATTTGTATGAATCTGGCTTAAGATGCATTTAAGTTACAAAAAATCTTTACTAGTTCTACTGGGTTTTTTTTGTGTTTATGGTTTTGCTGGCATGTGAACCGCTAATAAGAACATATGCGTTGTGTGGCATTTTTCATTTCAAATTCAGAATTTGTTTCTGCCTTGCTTTTCACTTCTCTATTACCGCGTTGATGACTTTGTAATGCATTTTGTTATTATATTAATTTTTTATTTCCTTGTCCACTTATTTTCTAACCATGGGACCACTACAACTCACATTCAAGTACCTAACCAAGTGTCATTGTGAGCTTTCAAATCTGCAAGAAAGTTAACATCTCTCCGGTACGTAAATTGCGCTGAGTCGAGTTGTATTTCCGATTCATAGTGGATTTAGAAATATATACAGTACAAAAATAGTTAGGATTTGGATTTTCCAGAGATCATTTGTCCTCTGAAGTTATGTTTGAAAGCTTATCCAGACCACAGGTATTTTTGGTCTAACATGACACATGTACGCACTAGTGAAAAATATGAAATCAAAATCAGTTATATACGCATATTAGTATCGGAATACAATCAATCCTGATAAAGGCGATACTGTTATTACAATAATCTGAATCGGTTAAATAATCGATCCAAATAGAAACTATCAAGATCGGTTGTTTAAACAACTGATCCTAATTCAAAAAAAAAAAAAAACTTTAAGGATCGGTTATTTTAAACAACCGATCATAATAGTAGTAATCTGAATCGGTTGTTTAAAATAACCGATCCTGATGTTTTATTGAATCTAAAAAATATATATATATTTATTTGACCAGTTTCCATATATATTTTGCTGGCCAGCACCCTAATTTTTTTTTTTTTGCACAGTAAGAAGCAATAATCAAATATCATATACACATCCTAAATTAAATATACACATCTTAAATTATTACAAAAAATTCATGTTCATGCAAACTTTTGTGAAGTATTACATATTATAACAAGAAATTTAAATTCAAAAAAATTTAATTAATAAGCATACAAGTGACTAATTGAGCTATTTCTTCAATTAACACACATTTATGAAATATACACATTTATGCAATTAATGTAAAGCACAACAATAAAAAAAAATTACCTCTTTTGCAATCACATCACATGAAATTAGAAAAGACCCGAAAAATAAAAACTAAGGTAACAATTAGACGGAAAAACATTTCCAATAAAAAAATACAAAAAAAAATGTGTTTTAAAACTATAATAATGAGAAAATTAGATAACGCTAATACCGTGATAATTGATCGATCGGATGATTAAGTAATTTGAGCGAGATGTCAACAAGACTGTAAAACAATATACAAACACAATTAATTAATTTTTGAAATAAAAAAAAATTAGAAACTGACACAATTGAGCCAGAGGTGCGAGAGGCTCGGCTTTGAGAGGAAGAGACGGAGAGAGAGAGAGAGAGACACACGGAGGAGATGGAGAGACGGAGACAGAGAGAGACACACACACACACAGAGGACTGAGGGTTTGAGAGGGAGAGAGAGAGAGACACTAAGTTGAAAATGAGAGGCGCGGAATGAAAATAAGAACCCTAAGCAGGTTATATAGATAATTATCCGGATCGGTTGTTTGAAACAACCAATCTTAATACTTTTTTTTTTTGCAGAACCAACTTAAAAAAACAGTATTAGAATCGACAACCGATCCTAAAACTTTTTTTTTTTTGGCAGAACCAACTTAAAAAAAAAAAAAAAGAGTATTAGGATCGGTTGTTTGAAACAACCGATCCTAATTTTTTTTTTTTTTTTTTTTTTGCAGAACCAACTTAAAAAAAAAAAGTATTTGGATCGGTTGTTGTAAACAACCGATCATAATAGTACTATTGAAGAATGTGGCTTGGGTATTTTAAAAAAAAAATTAAAAGTTTTGGTTATTTTTAATAAAATATATTGAAGAATGGGTAAAAATAAAAATGTCAAAAAATCTAGTGTAACTTAATATTTGCATTGAACATCTTCGTGAAAGACAAATATCTGTTTTATATTTTTTTTTTTTACAGAGGAGGGTTCCAATGCCTTATCTTTTTCATATCGCATCATACCTCATATTTTATATTTTTATTTTCAAAGTTTAAATTGTCGATCGGAACCATTCAACATAATATTTATACTAAAATATGCATGGAGATAAAATTTTATATTTTTTTGGAATTTTTTTACTAATTTTTAAGATAGTTACAAAATCACTGTTTTTGACAGTAATTTTCTACCCATTTTAAAAAATAGTAAATTTTTTTTTAAATTATAAAATTTCAACCCTAATCATATTTTAGTATATATATCATGTTGAACGGTTCGGAACAACAAGTTGGACTTTGAAAATGAAGATATAAAATATGAGATATGATGAAATATGAAAGGTATGAGGCATTGAAAGTTTGGAACCCTCCTCATTTTTAGACTAGAACTAGGGTGTTCTTGGTGAACTCAAGTATAAAATCTGTCAAATTGGCTTCAAATTATGAATCTGGACTGTTAAGACTGACCTATCTTATGAGTGATGAGTCTATATTTAAAAATTTTAAACATTCGAATTAATTTAGTATAAAGTCAAGTGGTCAAAAATTAGAAGTTTAATAAATTAATTTTGATGCATTTATTTTTTGAACGTTTTTTGTGTTAGTTTGTAATAATCTAGAAGTCAATAATACGATAAATTATCATAAAGCTTTGTTCATGAATTGAGTGATTAAATAAACTGTCATTTTGTTGCCTTGAATATTATTACATTTATGAATCATTCATTTATCTGACTAGAGTCAATGACTGGAATTGTGAAACTTCATAATATAGATGATATATATTCTTAAAAGTCACTAACCAAGGTAATTAGCAGGAACACTAATTAACCGTTACAAGGTTAGTATGTGGATTAAAAGATGGTCAAGTTTTACAGACCACTGACAAGAGATGTCATTTTAATCACATAGATACATGTTTTAGGAACATGGTATTTGACAGACCCCGAATGAAACATTAAATGGAATTGTGTACGTGTCATTAATGTTTTCATTCAGTATTAAGTTCTAAAGTATGAGGTATTCATCTTTCCTACTAAGAAATGTGTATGTGTGATTGTTATCTAACGCTGTCGGTAAAACGCAGTTATAACGGTAGCTTTTCGGTACACATAGCTTAGCTGAGATAGTGATGGTTTACCAAAAGTACTATTGTCCCTCGTATCTCTATACGAGCTATAGCATCACTGGGCCCCTTGATAGAGTAAGATTATCTGCTAGCGGTATAATTACAAGAGTAATTATATTTGATAATCTGCTCAAGATCAAGAAAAGATTAAGTTTGCAAGGATGACACACACTTACCTTGAAACTGATCTGATAGCTATGAGACGAAAGAACTGACACGAGTAAAATAGTTTACTGGATCGTGATATTGTACAGTACAGCATCATCTGTGTAATTGGATGGTCATGATGCGTTATGCCAGATGCCTCTCATGATTATAGAAGTTAAAATAATTTTAATTCTATTTACCAACATAACACAGATCCTATTGGGTCACACCATATAGGAGTTAATCGGAGAATCTTATTGATTAATTATAAATTTATTATAATTAATATTAAGATGGTTATAATTAATTATACGTGTTATAATTAAATTATAAAATGTCATATAAGATGACAAGCAAAAACAACGGTTAATTTATAAACGTGCACGACACGTTGTATAAAAATTACCGAAACAACAACCACAAGAAATATAATTGTTCAGAACAATTATATATATGACATATGGATATTAATTGAATTTTGTCTTTTAAATTCATCATTATCCATACATGTCATCAATATTATCCACAAGGGCAAAATGGTCATTTCACACCAAGTGGCAAAATCTGAATTGGTTTCTTCCAATGGCATTTGTTGTAAATAGGCCAAACTTGGAGGGTATTTTGGTCATTTGGAAACCGACCCTATACCCTATAAATAGGGGTGGAGGGGTAGAGAGAAAATCACTAATTTCTGAGATATCGAATCCGTCTGATCAGTTCGGTAATCTATTTTCTCTCTTTCTCGGTTTCTCTCCCAAATAGTGTTTCGGTTGGGAAAAGAAAGTTATACGTAGTTGACGTATAATCTTGCGGGTTGTTGAGAAGTATATTTACGGGATCGGTGAATAGTGTTTTCTCGAATTTCGCAGTATTTCAGTTTTTGCTCATTAGTGAATCTGAATAACTGCAAATTCGTAAATAGTGTTATTTCGTCCTTTTCTCGGTGAATAGTGTTTTTGCAGAAAATCGTGGTTTACGGTATTTCTGGAAATAAGAAATAAATCGCTCTCCGGTTAGTCCTGGTGGATAACCGATAGAGGTATCACACATGTGATACTCCGAGACGAGTCATTCCCTGGTGTAGCTCTTCTCGCTCGGTCTGCTTTCCAATCAGAATTTGGAAACAAGGTATATACAAGTTATATTAATCTATTTAACTGGTAAGTAGATTAATGTTTTAGAAATCAATTATGGAATAGATCTGTAAAAGGATTAAATAGGGTTCTGATGTCAAAGGAATACGGAAGGTGGACCCCTTGGAATGTTTCCTGACATACCCCGTTTAATCCTTGGATTAAGATTAGAAGTAAAATTTTTGTTTTACGTTTTTTCCGCACTTAATCAAATCAATGGGTTTGAACTGTCAAAACCCCAATATTTTGACCGTTTGACTTTATAGTAAATTAATTTAAATGTTTAAAGTTTTTATATATAGACACATCACTCGTAAGGTAGGCGGATTTGAACGGTTCGAATTCGTCATTTGAAATCGATTTGACGAATTTTAGACTTGAATTCACCAAGGGACTTGATGAACTTAAGAACACCCTAGTTCTACTCATTTTTTATATATATTATTTTATGTTTTACAATATTCTAAAATCTAAAATTCAAATATTCTAATTTGAGTACATATATATTTCATTATCTCTGTTATTAAAATTTGAGAAATCCAACTCCAATTATGTGGCTCATTAGTTTAATTTAGATTTCTCTTAAATTATAGAGGCCAAAAAATATTAACAGAGCTGTTAATTTGATCAGCCAGAAGCATCCCAACTTAATTAAAAAATTTAAATAGCATGTAAATTTCCTATTTTTCAGAACAACAAACAGATATAAGGAAGCATAGAAAGATGTAACACAAACAAATAATAAGTTTAAACAACCATCTTGATAATAATGAACAAATTTATTGACAAATTAGTTTTTGACTTGAGAAGGTTATCTAATTTTATCCAAATGATGATGATTGACAAATTGAATTATTTTTTTTTTTGTAAAAATGAGGATCAAGTCCTTATTTGTTTTATTGAATGAGGTATGTTACATTTGGATTTTGAAATAAAATCTTGTTACACAGAAAACAAAGAAAAATAGAATCAAGGTGATGGACAAAATGATTATTAAAATTTCTCATTTATCCTGATAACACTTGATAAGTTTGATAGTCTTCTGTGCATTTTATTACTTAAATTAATTATATGATTAATTAGGCTTTATAGTTGTCATTCTTATAAAAAAAAATTAATACTTGATTGAGATGTTTGTACTTGTAATATTTTTTTTATTTCGACAAACAAAAAGTTTGTATATATATTAACAAGAACGTGTTTCATGACCTCATTAATTTTCATCATGGTATGATGATGAAACTATCAAAATTAGACCATTTTGAGACTTTATCTCCTCAAGAAACTTATGTAACATATGTATGTGGTTTTTATTTCTTTTTAAATGTGTTATGAACTATATTAGTATTTCTTTGCTTGTGAGATGCAGAATTTGAATCAATTTATCACACAAAACACTCAATGCTAAACGAATTAGCAGCAAACAGTTGATATGTGTTATTTAGAATCTTATTGCCTTATTGGCAATTCAATCATGTATATATTCATTTTTAAATAATCAATGTTCTTGTACCCTCATTTTATAAGAGAAATTTCATAATTTATTTTGACTATGTATTCAATTAAGCAAGTAGGAAATTTTTATTTTATTTTTAAAATTAATTAATAATTTTTAGAAAATTATAAGTACGAAATTTCAATTTTTTTTTTAAATTAATAGTACTATTAGGATCGGTTGTTTTGAAACAACCGATCCTAAAACTTTTTTTTTTTTGCAGAACCAACTTTAAAATATATATATATTTATATATATATATATATATATATTTATATATATATATATATATATATATTTATATATATATATATATATATATATATTAGGATCGGTTGTTTTGAAACAACCGATTCTAATACTTTTTTTTTTTTTTGCAAAATCAACTTAAAAGTATTATAATCGGTTGTTTCAAAATAAATAACCGATTCTAATTCAAACTTTTAGGATCGGCTGTTTAACCGATCCAGATTAGTTTAGTATTAGTATCATCCAGATCAAGATCGATTAAAATCCGATCCTAATGTGCGTAAATAACCGATCCTAATTTTAGTTTTTAACCTAAAGAGTGTTTTTGTATGGTCTAGGGACTGAAAATTGAAAATAAAAAAGTTTCTCTATCAGCTTCTATCTATAATTAATTGAAAGTTCATTATGTTTAATTGACACATGATTGGAAGGAATCTATGCACAGAGTTGATGTGGTCTTCTTTTATTTCATTTCCTGTTTTACTGAAATTTATATTTAACCTAACCTTGCTAATTATAATCAGTTCAACTCCTCCTATTTCTTGTACTAAAACCGTTACTATTTAATGTCCCTCATTAGAGAGAAGCTGGTAGAGAAACTTTCTTATTTTCAATTTTCAATCAATTGGTACAACGCACTAGAATTGGACAATTAAGTGATACAGAGAGACTCTCCCATCAATAGCTACCTCATCAGCCTAGGTGAATGTCCCACTGGCCATTGCCCCAAACTTCTTCTATTGTGATCTGTTTATTCACTGTTGAAGCATAAGCACCAAGAAAAAGATAGTCAGGACTCAAAGAGTGAAGTCACCAAGCCATCTATCACTCCAAAAAACAATGTCATAGCATATACCCACTGAATTCTGTAAATACCTGTTTTTCCCAATTTGTAACTTCCGACAAGTACACTGTGCATTGATAGAAGTCCACAAATTGTAGGACTGTGCGAAGAAGAAACCAGCTACGATATTAGAGAAAGGTGCTTCAATCAAGGATGCTTATGCTGACCTACAGTATTGAATCATATAAATTTCTCCCTCTGATTATTTGTAATACACAAAATATTGTTCACCTACAAAAGTTAGATTAACTTATTTTTCTTAGATTAACTGATTTTCCTGTCATTACTTTTGTTTGTACAATATGGAGTGACGATTACAAATATAAATTGTATAAATATGAATCTATTTATTGTTTAATCCTACTTTTGATTTCACATATCTGCAACGCATTCTATTGATTGTTTCCTTAATTTAATTGTCCTCAACAAAAAGAAATATACAATAAGATATATCCACATATATAAAAGGAGGGACACTTGCACTCTTTTTTTTTTTTGTTTACACCAAATTACATCCTAAATTTTTAAAGTTTTCAAAGTTCAAATAGTTGATCCAAACCGTTCAACATGATTAATATATAAAAATGTGCTTGCAGATCAAATTTTATATTTTTTTTACTATTTATTAAGTATTTTACAAATTCGTTGTTTTCAGACCATTAAATTTTTGTATCAATCTTAATAAATAGTAAAAATATTTTAAAAATATATAAAATTTAATCTGCAAGCACATTTTAATATATTCATTATGTTGAACTGTTTAGATCAACTATTTAAACTTTAAAAATATAAAATGTAATCTGATGTCATAAAAAAAAAAAAAAATGTAAGTGAATTCCTCCACAATTAAAAGTCTCGTTCTCCCTGCTTACGTAATCAAATACACTTTCCGAAAAAAAAAATGTGCCTAAGAAATAAAGAAATATGTCATCCATATAAAAATACACCAAAAATGCAAGGACTTCAACCCTTCAAAAGGAGATACCAGCGGGCCCACCTTGACCCAGAGATGTGAATCTCCGAATTTTTTTCATAATTAATAAATCAATTATGAAACTAATACGATTGTTTTTTTTTTTTTGAAAAATTATAAAGACCGAATGGCCCATTCGGTCTCTAAAATTGTCTTTTTTCCCATACCGAATGGACCATTCGGTCTCACCAATTTTTCACTTTTTCTCCCCTATTCCTTGGTGGCCGCCATAGAAGATTCGAACAAAAAAAAATTGGTCCAGACCGAATACTATATCTAGTCTTGCAACAATTTTTCACTTTTTCTTGGTAGCTGCCATAGAAGATTCGAAAAAAAAAAATTAATATCAAGACTGAATACTCTATCCAGACTTGGAATCAAACAAAACAAAAAATATACTCAGATCCACCTGCTAGTTTCTTTTATTATTTTATTGCCCTTTCTAATATTAAGAGTATCTTTGAAAGTTTAAACTAATTGTTTGAAGATTTAGAATTAGACATTTTTCTTTAGTTCTGTTATGTTCCAATACTCATTTCTGTTATGGGGTATATTTTATCTAAATTATAAGCAAAACATTTCTCATGAAATGGTTAAAGTACATCTTTAGTCATCTATAGTCATGTCTAACAGTACCTGAATTGAGTTCCAGCATCTGAACCAACATGTATGAAATGTTGAGCCCCGCAACAGCAAAGGGATACTCCCAGGTGGTCCGTTCTCCATCTCTTTTGTGCAATAGTCTTTTGAATGATCCCTCATTATTTTATTGCCCTTTCTAATATTAAGAGTATCTTGGAAAGTTTAAACCATGAAAGTTTCTTTACAATATATATTTGTTATAAACATGCAAACTGATTTGGTATTTATTGCCCTTTCTCTATTTTTTTTTTTGCCAGAAAACACAATAAATATGAATAGTACTATAAATGCATTTCTCACATTTTCTTGGATACTTTTTTTCCACATCTATAATTAGCTCATTTGTATTCATTATTATTGTATAATTCTTCACCTATTTTCATCAAGCTTCCATATTTACTATACAATATTCACACTTTATAGAATTTTAATCTGTGCCTTTTTTATATATATTGTAAAAAAATTACAAGTAAAAATTTGATAATTGTTTACAAATAATTGATACATAATAATTATATGTTAATGATTGACACTTCCTCAAATATAAGTTGCACTCAATTTTTATGTTGACTCTTTAATTTGGTGCCATGATCATGTTTTCCTTTACTGCCACATAGTGTGCTTTCATTGTTTCGGTTTGGGAAAAAAAAGGAGACCGAATGGATGGTTCGGTCTGAGGAAAAAAGGGAAAAAAAGAGTTACACAGATTGCCACATAGTTTGCTGAAAAAAGGGAAAAAAAGAGTTACACAGATTGCCACATAGTTTGCTGAAAAAAGTGAAAAAAAAAAAAATTGAGATCGGATGATCCATTCGGTTTGAAAAAAGGCAATTCTAGAGGCTGAATGGGCCATTCGGTCCTTATGATTTTTTTTTTTTTTTTTAAAAAGCAATCATATTGGTTTCGTAATTTTTAATTTATTAATTATGGTTTCTGAAAAAAATTCTGAATTTCCCCAGCCAAATTCTGATTCGCAAAACTTGTATGAGTATCCCAACTCAAAATTTCACAACTTTGACACGTGCCGAACTTGCGATAATTTCTTGCCCCTCTTTGCAATTTGCTTCCCTCGGGTAAATCTCGTGCACACCCTATTTTACTATTTGCTTGTGAGTATTTTCGTGATGTTGTCAGAAATTATATGGTCTAGCGGGGGTTGTTGATTTTTCTAGTTTGGCTGTTTTTTCATTGTTTTCTGTGATGATTGTGATACTTATTTGATCGATGTTTATCATTTGCACATTTCGTATAAGTGATTTAAAGCCCTTCGTAGCTCCTGAAAATTGTAGTTTTTATGAAATAAGTTGGTGAAATCGATTGAATCATGAAATGTTGAGTCGTTAAAACATTCCATTTTTCTGTTGGTGCTTGTATTCACACAATTCTTTGTTGGATGTTTGTTAAATTTTTGTGGCAATATGACATTGGTACAGTTCTGAATGTTTAGAAAAACGAATTCAAATTTTGGTTTGAATTGTAATTATATTTTAACTTATTATCCAATTCTGACACGAGAAGATAATGACAATAAATAACAATATCGGGCTCTTTTGAGTCTAGTAATTGGAATGAGTACAATCTAAATCTCTTAACGAGGATCTATTGGAGGGCAAGTCTGGTGCCTGTAGCCACGAAAAATTTCAGCTCCAATAGCATATATTTAAGTTGTTGCAGTTAAAAAGCTCGTTGTTGGACCTTGGGCCAGGTCGGCAGGTCCGCCTCATGGTGTGAACCGACCTATCTGACCCTTGTGTCGAAAATGCGTGCCAGCCTTAATTGGCCGGGTCGTGCCTCCGGCGCCATTACTTTGAAGAAATTAGAGTGCTCAAAGCAAGCCCACGCTCTGCATACATTAGCAAGGGGATAATTTCATAGGATTTCAGTCATTGTGTTAGCCTTCGGGATTAGAGTAATGATTAAGAGGGACAGCCGGGGGCATTCGTACTTCATAGTCAGAGGTAAAATTCTTGGATTATGAAAGACGAACAACTGCAAAAGCATTTTTCAATGATATTTTCATTAATCAAGAACGAAAGTTGGGGGCTCGAAGACGATCAGATACCGTCCTAGTCTCAACCATAAACGATGCTGACTAGGAATCGACAGATGTTGCTTTTAGGACTCCGTCAGCACCTTATGAGAAATCAAAGTTTTTGGATTCCGAGGGAAGTATGGTCGCAAGGCTGAAACTTAAAGGAATTGACGGAAGGGCACTACCAGGCGTGGAGCCTGCGGCTTAA
>CAXKVR010000661.1:0-24146 GCA_964058845.1 Carex sylvatica
AGTTTAAATTTATAGTTTGAAGTTAGTTGAATAGATTTTGAAGCTAAACTTATCAACAAGAGATTTTGGTGAGGTTAAGAAATAAGAATACTAATTCTAAACTTATCAACAAGAGATTTTGGTGAGGTTAAGAAATAAGAACACTAATTCTACTCTTCAAGTAGAAAATTACACTGAGAATTCTCTGCTGGGCCTTTTAAAGATGAAATGGCATGCACTATAGGCGGCATTCAAAAGGATCCGGACCATTAGAATTTAGTTGGGCTTTCCACTGCTGCATACATGCATGGCTTTTCTTTTATCATTGTCAAGCTGCGGATCTCTCTATTTCGATCATGAATTCTAAGCCCCATGAAATAGTAATTTACCTCGAGAAAATCGCCGTTGCCTTGGACTCGGTCTGAGGTAAATCAAATTTTGAATTTTTATCCGAACCGTCCGATCAGAAATCTAGTCGATCATGATCATTTTAATATCGTGCCATTGCATCTGGACGGTCCCGATCTAAACTGAAATTTTTTGAGTTACCTTAGGTAATATGAATTCTTAGATTATCAGGGTTTGTTTTAGTTCGTGTCAGATTGAAACGGACGGCTCAGATCTAATACTGCACTCGAAATTACAATGGAAAGAGAGGGTTGAGGGTTCCACTCAATTTCTCCTCATTTTCCCCAAATCAAGTGGTTCGGTGAAGCCGTTTATTTCAGTTGGTTTTCGCCTTCGATTCTATCGACCTGGCTTTTGGCAAGGTGAATGCTTTCTGATTGCAAATGAATACTGCTTGATTTTGCCATTTAGATGTGCTATATTGTTGATCATGCACAGAAGCACTAAGGTCTTTATATCAAAGTTGTAATCTTTAGCTGAATAATTTCACGGCGAATTGGTTTACAATTTTTTATTTTGTTGCGATGCTGTTTTCTTTCAGTTTTTTATTTTTTCTGTCCCTGCTAAATGGTTTCCTTAACCCTAATCATGAATTTTTTCAATTTTATAGTTGTTTTTTTTTTAATTCCTTTGCACATGCTTTATATGCCCGATGATGGAATTTACTTCACAAAAGTTTTGGAGGCTCGTTTACCTTGTGTTGGTTTTTCTTTGAGCATAGAGGTAAAGCAAACTTATCTTTTTGAGATGTGAGCGGTCATTAATAGCCATTTTTCCTCTTCGAGTTATTTCTCTACCAGTAATGGGATAGCTATTTTTGAGATGTGAGCGGTCATTACAATTTGGGGAAATAAATCTGCTAAGATCATAAGGGATTGTAGGGTCCTTACAACTCCAAATCCAACCTTTCATTTTTTGGGTTGTAATCAGGTCACTACTACAAAAAACATTTTTATTATCGCCCCTTTATCATCGGATTGTAGGGTCCTTAAAATTCCAAATCCAACCTTTCATTCTTTGGGTTGTAATCAGGTTGAGCTCTGTGTTAGAACAAATTCATGCCTCATGAATGGATTAAAATAAGGGAGAATTTCAAGTGTGCCCATAAAAACTTTTAAAATAGCCAATTTTTCCATTAAAAAATCATAATATTCAATATCCCACAAAAACTTGACATTATTGGAAATTTGGCAACCCATGTAAGCATGTTAGCCTGATACTTCATGTTACTATATCATGGTACTCGTATCCATATCCGTGAAACATAGCTGGGTTTAATACTAATTGCATGCTACAAAATGATGTGCCTTTTTTTACAATGGAATTCATTGTCTGGACATGAATTAAGCCATGAAGTGATTAGATTGCGAAATTCAAATACTAAGGGTTTGATTGGAACATAGATGTCAGATTTGAATTGATTTCAATTCAATAGAATTTAATAGAGATGATTCCAGTTGAACTTTGTGTGACCGATGTGTACAGTGCCTATTCGGGGATAATGCAAGGGGCCAGTATTATTTGTGCTTTGAAATTTGTGCAGAATGTATTGGAATGGTTGAGATTTTACAAAAAAAAAGAAAAAAGAAAAAAAAAAAGACACTCATAGTTTGAGATATCTCAGAGGATCTGAATTCTGCAACTCAGGGACTTCCTAGGAGGTCACCCATCGTAGTACTACTTCTGCCCAAGCATGCTTAACTGTGGAGTTTTGACGGGATCCAGTGCTTTATTGCTGATATGATCATATCCGTCTTTATAATTGTTATTGTTATTATTATTCAAATGTTTGGACTTGAATATAGATCAATAATATGGACCAATGTGCATTATGCATAGTACCATAGCCTCACTCTAATTATTATTATTATTGCTGTCGTTGCCATCATCATCACCATCACTGTATGGTGGGAATGGAGCTCTTTATGCCGCTTGGTACTGAAAGGATAAGCTTGCTTCCTCTTTGCTCAAATTAAAAACCCACTTTCGTGCTTGTCTATGAGCAATAAGATAACTTTCTGAGGGCATTAATGCAAGAGTTTTCGACTGGTTTGACTATGCGTCATTTGAATTTTTGTTTTTTTTTTTTGAAAGATTTATTAAATAGGCCTACAAGATTCTTTTTTTTGGTTGTTGTGATTGAAATTATGTGTTCAATTGATGCTGGCATCAAATGGACTGACATCTTTTGTACCGGAAATTCATTATTTTGTTTTTTTTTTAAACTGGAACAATGAATTTTTCTGGCAGTACTTCTTTGACCTTAGTTGTTGAAACGTTTACTTTTCTCTACTTGTAACATATTTTTCTCATTGGATTCTAGATTCTGTTATGTATCTTTTGAAAACCATTTCTTTGGAAGCGAGCAATAAGAATAAGGACAACAAAGATTTGAAAACCCTGATTATTATTTGGTGCTTCCATGTAGCTATTTTTACTCAACATTGTATTATTTTCTTTTTGCTAACCTTTAATATTGCATTATCCGACCTGTTTCCACCCCTACATTCAACATTTTGGTTTGGTCATAGAACTAGCAAAATCTAACCTGACCCATTAAATATTAACCTGCTAATTGCAAGGTTGTTATATCTGTTCCGTCTGGAGCTCTCTTGGTACTTGAGAGAAAATCTTGCTTCTCCCTTAGCTGTCAGTTTGTACGGAAATATGATGAAATGAAATTTACTGAGGGTATCCTGCTACTGGTTTCTTGATTTTTTTATGAACTGCTAGCTTTTACTTCTTTTATATAAAAAAAGTTCTTTTTCAATAGGACTATTGGTTTAAGTCTTTAAGAAAACTATTTACACTTAGTTGTCTGAAAAGTATACAGTGTTTGTTGATTGGTGACTTGGTAGACGTGTCAATGCTCTTTCGTCCTTTTGGTTTCTACTATTTTGCATCTGTAGGTGAATAATTCCTCCTGCTCTTGGATCTTTGAAATTTGAACAATAGTTCAATGAGCAAAGTAAAAGGATTTATTTTTTATTTTTTGAGAAGAATCTATTGTTGTGGTCGTATGCTACTCAAAATTCTGTTATTAAGTAATAAATGGAATGTGTCTTGTTGATTTTTCTCAAATGGAAAACACCTAAATTAGCTGCCAAGATAGTTATACTAGTCTTTCTTTTTGAAGGTTTAGTCATACTGCTCCTCTATGTTTCGAATTTGTTTTACAATCAACTGGTGCTATATGATATTTCCACTGGTATCTGCTTGTATTGTTTTTTTTAGGTACTACATTTTAATATCTTCTTCTTCTTATTTTTGTGTTTCTCTAGATGCTCTAAAACAACTGATGCTTTGAGCTTCATTTTCGAGTTGTGCTCTTATTTATTGATGCATTTAAATTTAAATTTACTAATATGAGGCTTTGGTTATGTTTTTTTTTTTTCCCCTGCTAATTGGTTTCCTTCACTCTATATATGAATTTTTCTACTTCATAGTTGGTTCTTTTAATTCCTTTGCACATGCTCTATATGCTCGATGATGGAATCTACTACACAAAAGTTTTGGAGGCTCGTTTACCTTGTGTTGGTTTTTCTTTGAGCATGATTGGTGAAGCAAACTTATCTTTTTGAGATGTGAGTTGTCATTAATAGCTATTTTTCCTCTTCAAGTTACTTCCCTACCAGTAATGGTAAGAAGAAAACAATATCAATTTGGTGGCATAAACACACATAATCAAGGCCTTCCAAACAAGCCCTTTGTAAGCAGTTTGAGCGGACATTTTTATTAGGGAAAATTGGTTATTTGCCACTCCAAAATCTTAAAATTTGAACAAATTCATGCCTCATGAATGGATTAAAATAACTGGTGTCAAGTTATCCCTCCTCTTGAAAAATATTTACTACTTAATGGTAAATTCAATTTAGCATTCCGTTTATGGAGGAATTTCATGTATACCCTTCAAAAACTTTGAAATTACGTATTTCTCCTTCGAAAATTCATAATATTATATTGGAAATTTGGCAATCCCTACAATGTTTGCCTGATACTTCATGTGGACAATTGTCTCTGTATTGGATATGTATTGCAGTTAGGGGTGTAAACGGATTGGATATTATCTGATTTTGTTCGGATCTGAATCAGCAAAATTACTTTCATGATACTCATATCTATATCATGCAATTTCCATAGTATGAACCAATGTGCATCATGCATGGTACCATAGCCTCACTCTAATTACTATTATTATTGCTATTGTTGCCATCATCATCACCGTGACTGTATGGAGGGAATGGATCTATTTATGCTGCTTGGTACTGAAAGGATAAGCTTGCTTCCTCTTTGCTCAAATTAAAAACCCACTTTGGTACTTGTCTATGAGTAACGAGTTCGCTTTCTGAGGGCATTAACGCAAGAGTTTTCTACTGGTTCAGTGAGACTTCATTTGAACTTTTGCTTTGTTTAGTTTTTTGAAAGTGCTATCAAATAGGCCTACAAGTTTTAATTTTTTTGGTAGTTATGACTGAATTTATGTGTTCTATGGATGCTGGACAAATGGACTGACATCTTTTGTACAGGAAATTCATTATTATTTTATTGAACTGGAACAACGAATTTTGCTGGTAGTACTTCTTTGACCGTAATTGCTGAAAGGTTCACTTTGCTCTACTTCTCATATATTTTTGTTGTTGGATCAAGATTCTGTTATGCTCCTTGTGAACCTTTCCTTTGGAAGCTAGCAATAAGAAATAAGGACAACAAAGATTTGAAGACCATGATTATTATTTGGTGCTTGCATGTAGTTATTTTTACACAACATTTTATTCTTTTCTATTTTGCGAATTTTTACGCTTGCAATACTATTTCTATAATTTTAAGACAGTAAAACTTGACAGCTTGATGCCTTGGGTGAGTAAAGCTGTTTTTCTATTGAGATGCAAGTGGAGCTTTCTTTATTAGTTTTCTGTTATTAAAAGAAAGAAAAAGAAAAATATATTATTGGTATCTTTTTACCACTATCCAATCCACTGGGACCCCTACATTTAACCTTTTGGTTTGCAAGGTCAATCTGTTCCATTTGGAGCACTCTTGGTACTTGAGTGAAAATATTGCTTGCCCCGTGCATTAGTTGAAACTCATTCGATTAGCTGACGAGTTGTATTGAAGCATGATGAAATGCAATTTACTGAGGGCATCCTGCTACTGGTTTCTTGATTTTTGTATGACATGCTAGCTTTACTTCTATTATATGAAGCAGCTCTTTTTCATTAGGATTATTGGTTTAGCAGAATTATTTGCACTTGGTTTGTCTGAAAAGTATAAGGTGTTTGTTGATTGGTGACTTAGTAGATGTGTCAATGCTCTTTCGCTGTTTTGGTTTCTACTATTTTGCTTTGTTAGGTGATTATTCCTGCTTCTCTTGGATCATTTAAATTTGATCAATAGTTCCATGAGCAAAGTAAAAGGATTGAAATGCCTACTCAAAATTCTGCTGTTAAGAGATGGATCGAATGTTTTCTTGTATATTTTTCTCAAAAGGAAAACACCTAAATTATCTGGCACAGTAGTCATATTAGTCTTATGTTTCGAAATTGTTTTACAATCAACTGGTGCTATATGATATTTCCACTGATCTCTTCTTGTAATGCTTTTTTAGGTACTACATTTTAATATGTTCATTAGCTGATCTTTCTAAAAATGACTTTAGTATACTTGAAATTATTTTGCCCAGTGATGATTTCTCTTACTGTCTTACTTACATCACATAAAGTTGAGATGGATTTCAGCTTCTCTCCAGTAGCATGGATTAAGATATTTTATGTTACCTAGTTTTTTTCAGAGTATTTGGTACTTAAAAGGAAGTTTGCTTTTGCACATGCTCAGATTGAAAACCTCTTTACCTGCTGTCAATGGAACTATGATGTGCTTCAATGCTTCTCTGAGGGCTTCTTTTCTTAGTTTTGTGTTTCTCTAGGTGTTCTAAAACAATTGATGCTTTGAGCTTAATTTTTATTTGAGTTGTGTTCTAATTTTTTTATGCATTAAATTTACTATATCTGATGCTTTGGTTATGTGAGTTATCTGAAAGAAAGCTATGGCATGCTGAGGGCTTAATATATTATATAATCTATTTCAACATGCTTAGCTATTTGAACTTAATTTCTTCATTTTTTCAGCTTACTTTTTCAAGTATTTTCACTGCACTTGTTTTGACAGAGGCGTATTTAATTTCTTTGGTACATGAAGTATCTGAAAAGAAAGCTATTTTAGTGCAGATAATAATAGGTCCATCTCTATTTTGGGCTGGCTGTACCTTTTCTTTTACCCATATGATACCAACCGCACAAAAAGTTACTAGAAATCGCTTCATTTTTCCATTATAAGAGGTGATAAATTGTAACGAATGCCAAAAAGTAAATATGGTATATTTAATACTTGGTGAGCTTAATTTTAAATTTATTGAATTAGTTTCAAATGATGATAAAAAAATATTTAGAAATAAATTTATTAAAATTAACTCATAATTTTTTTTAATTTTGACTGCTTGTATTTATATTAAATTAATTCGAAAATTTTAGAGTTTTACATGTAAATACATTACTTGTGGTTTAAATTAATTTTAACGGTTTAGATTTATAGTTTGTAGTTAATTCAACGCTAATTTTAGTCTTCAAGTATAAAGTTGCACTGAGAATTCTCTGCTGGGCCTTTTAAAGATGAAATTGCATGCACTATGGGCGGCATTCGAAAGGATCCGGCCCATGAGAATTTACTTGGGCTTTCCACTATTGCATAATTGCATGGCTTTTATTTTATTTTTGTCCAGCTGCGGATCTCTCTATTTGGGTCATGGAATCTAAGCCCTTAAAATAGTAATTTACCTCGAGAAAATCGCCGTTGCCTTGGACTCGGTCTGAGGTAAATCAAATTTTGAATTTTGATCCGAACCGTCCGATCAGAAATCTAGTCGATCATGATCATTTTAATATTGTGCCATAGCATCTGGACGGTCCAGATCTGCACTAAAAAATTTGAGTTACCTTAGGTGATATGAATTCTTAGATTATCGGGTATGTTTTAGTTCGTTTCAGATTGAAACGGACGGCTCAGATCTAATTCTGCACGATCAGGTATTGCACTGGATAATTTCATCGAAGTAATTAGAGCCTGTTCGGCAACTCCCGTTCCCATTATTTTTTATAGGTAAAATGACTTTATTGGTACTTTTACCATACTACGTATGACAACTTAGTTTTAATTTTCATTTCAATTCCCTAGAAAGGTTTCTTAACACCTAGTGGTTTGCAATTACCCGATGGAGGCGGACCCGACCCGTACCCGTCCGTGCCCGTTACCCAGGTTACCCGTGCCCGAGCCCGGGTATGGGTCAGGTAAACGGGTACACGGGTACGGGTAAAAAACGGGTAGGGTACGGTTATTTGGTTCAAAATCCGAGCAAACCCGGTCCGATTTACGCCCGATCCGACCCGACCCGGACCTGTACCCGACCTGGCCCGACCCCGAACCCGTACCCTAACCCGTTAAAAAATTCAAAAAAATTCAAAAAAAATTCAAAAAAATTCAAAAAAATTCAAAAAAATTCAAATTTTTTTGAAATTTCGAATTTTCCGCCTAAAAAAACAGGAAAAAAAAAAAAAAAAAAAAGGGTACCCGACCCGGACCGCCATACCCGTGCCGGGTACCACGGGCACGGGTAAAACTCGAGTAGGGTACGGTTTTTAAAAATTATATCCGAGTATACCCGACCCGAGATACCCGTTTTACCCAACCTACCCGTACCCGACCCAAATCCGTACCCGATCCCGGGTAAACCCGGTCCGCCCGAACCCGGTCCGAGAGCAGCCCTCTATTAACACCACATGCTTCAATTTATATAGGGAAAAAAACATTGAGTCAAAGGTCCGGTTTTTTTCCCAACTGACCGACGCAATGATTTCATCTAACTATTTTTTATCTTATTTAAATTTAACATTGATTCATTGATCTTATTAAATTTACTATTCAAATTGAACTCAATTGACAGAGCTAATTTCATCTAGCCATTTTTGTTTAAACAAGCACAATTTAATACTAATTAATTAATAGAGGTATTATACTAATTAATACTTGTATAATTAATTAAACCAAAATTAACTTGTATAATCAAGCACTCAATTAAACAAACACAATTTAATAATACAAATGTTAAAATTAATTAAACAAGCATAATACTTAATTTTAATAGATTAGTATTAAAATTTCTGATATCACTTTACAATTGTACAGTCAATTCACTCATTTTTTTTTAGAATATGATATATACAATTATATTGATTATAATTAGTGATTAGTATTAATACACTTAATATAGTTTAATTGTAGTATTACATTTTTAAAAAAAGAAAAATAAATCAATATTCTAATAATTTTTTTATATATTTATCGAACACTTATATTCTAAATTTTTTTATAGATTAAATAATTTTAATTTTGACAAATTAAAATTCTCATTTTCATATTAAATTTTTTTATTTTTACAAATTTTTTATGCTGCCGAACAGGCCTTTTTATGCTGCCGAATAGAGAGTGAATTGTGAGGTGAATGTGTAGCCTACGGGCAGTGATTAAAAAAAAAAAAAAAGGTTTGAGGGTTCCACTCAATTTCTCCTCATTTTCCCCAAATCAAGTGGTTCGATGAAGCCGCTTATTTCAGTTGGTTTTCACCTTCGATTCTATCGACCTGGATTTTAGCAAGGTGAATGCTTTCTTAAATAATGTGTCTTAGACCTGAGGTTGAATTTGGGAACTATAATAGCATGCAGATTGCAAATGAATACTGCTAGATTTTGCCGTTTAGATGTGCTATATTGTTGATCAAGCACAGATGTGCTATATCAAAGTTGTAATCTTTAGCTGAATAATTTCACGGCGAATTGGTTTACAAGTTTTTTTATTTTGTTGCGATGCTTTTTTTTTTTTCTTCCTGCTAAATGGTTTCCTTAACCCTATTCATGAATTTTTTTTCTATTTTATAGTTGTTGTTTTTTTAATTCCTTTGCACATGCTCTATATGCCCGATGATGGAATTTACTACACAAAAACTTTGGAGGCTCGTTTACCTTGTGTTGGTTTTTCTTTGAGCATGGAAGCAAAGCAAACTTATCTTTTTGAGATGTGAGCGGTCATGAATTGCTATGTTTCCTCTTCAAGTTACTTCTCTACCAGTAATGGGATAACCCATATCAATTTGGGGAAATAAATCTGCTACGATCCTAAGGGATGATTGTAGGGTCCTTACAATTCCAAATCCAACCTTTCATTTTTTGGGTTGTAATCAGGTTGAGCTCTGTGTTAGAACAAATTCATGCCTCATGAATGGATTAAAATAAGGGAGAATTTCAAGTGTGCCCATAAAAACTTTTAAAATAGCCAATTTTCCCATTAAAACATCATAATATTCAATATCCCTCAAAAACTTGAGATAATTGGAAATATGGCAACCCATGCATGTAAGCATGTTAGCTTGATACTTCATGTTACCATATCATGATACTCGTATCCATATCCGTGAAACATAGCTGGGTTAAATACTAATTGCATGCTACAAAATGATGTGCCTTACTGTACAATGGAATTCATTGTCTGGACATGAATTAAGCCATGAAGTGATTAGATTGTGAAATTCAAATACTAAGGGTTTGATTGGAACACAATAGATGTCGGAGTTCAATTGATTTCAATTCAATAGAATATAATAGAGATGAATTCCAGTTGAACTTTGTTGATTGGAATCAAAATGAAGAAGAATTGAATTCTCCTCAAATTATAAGTAATGATGGCCAAAGTTTGGTCCCATCACCATCACGCCAATAGCCCCACCGCCATTATCTACTTTTTCATCATCATTATTATTATTATTTTTGAGAGAATTTTGAAGGGATGCAACTCAGAGTGCGTATCCTCTGAGATATCTCAATATTTGCGTGACCGACGTGTACAGTGCCTATTCGGATAGTGCAGGGGACCAGTATTATTTGTGCTTTGAAATTCGTTCAGAACGTATTTGAACGGTTGAGATTTTCCAAAAAAAAAAAACACTCATAGTTTGAGATATCTCAGAGGATGTGAATTCTGCAACTCAGGGACTTCCTAGGAGGTCACCCATCCTAGTACTACTTCTGCCCAAGCATGCTTAAATCCGGAGTTTTGATGGGTTCCGGTGCTTTATTGCTGATATGATCACATCCGTGTTTATAATTGTTATTATCATTATTATTCAAATGTTTGGGCTTCGAATATAGATCCATAGTGTGGACCAATGTGCATTATCCATAGTACCATAGCCTTACTCTTATTATTATTATTATTAGTATTATCATTATTGTTGCTATCATTGCCATCATCATCACCATCACTGTATGGAGGGAATGGGAGCTCTTTATGCCGCTTGGTACTGAAAGGATAAGCTTGCTTCCTCTTTGCTCAAATTAAAAACCCACTTTGGTGCTTGTCTATGAGCAGTAAGTTAACTTTCTGAGGGCATTAATGCAAGAGTTTTCTACTGGTTTGACGATATGTCATTTGAATTTTTGTTTTGTTTCTTTTTTTTTGAAAGATTTATTAAATAGGCCTACAAGATTCTATTTTTTGGTGATTGTGATTGAAATTATGTGTTCAATTGACGCTGGCATCAAATGGGCTGACATCTTTTGCACCAGAAATTCATTATTTCGTTGTTTTTTTTAAACTGGAACAATGAATTTTTCTGGCAGTACTTTGACCTTAGTTGTTGAATCGTTTACTTGGCTCTACTTATAGCATATTTTTCTCGTTGGATTCCAAATTCTGTTATGTATCTTTTGAAAATCTTTTCTTTGGAAGCGAGCAATAAGAATAAGGACAACAAAGATTTGGAAACGCTGATTATTATTTAGTGCTTGAATGTAGTTATTTTTACTCAACATTGTATTATTTTCTTTTTGCTAACCTTTAATGTTGCATTACTAATGCCACAATTTGCCTAATGATGCTTAACGCAGTAAAACTAGACAGCTTGATGCCTTGGGTGAGTTTTTCTTTCCTTTTGCATGGGAGTAAAGCTGGTTTTCTATTGAGATGCAAGTAGAGCTTTCCTCATAATTTTCCTATTAATAAAAGAAAGAGAGAGAAATATATTATTGGTATCTTTTACCACTATCCGACCCGTTTGCACCCCTACATTCAACCTTTTGGTTTGGTCATAGAACTAGCAAAATCTAACCTGACCCATTAAATATTAACCTGCTAATTGCAAGGTTGTTATATCTGTTCCGTCTGGAGCTCTCTTGGTACTTGAGAGAAAATCTTGCTTCTCCCTTGGCTGTCAGTTTGTACGGAAGTATGATGAAATGCAATTTACTGAGGGTATCCTGCTACTGGTTTCTTGATTTTTTATGAACTGCTAGCTTTTACTTCTTTTATATGAAAAAAGTTCTTTTTCACTAGGACTATTGGTTTAAGTCTTTAAGAAAACTATTTACACTTAGTTGTCTGAAAAGTATACAGTGTTTGTTGATTGATGACTTGGTAGACGTGTCAATGCTCTTTCGTCCTTTTGGTTTCTACTATTTTGCATCTGTAGGTGAATAATTCGTGCTTCTCTTGAATCTTTGAAATTTGAACAATAGTTCAATGAGCAAAGTAAAAGGATTATTTATTTTTATTTTTTTTGAAAATAATCTATTGTTGTGGTCATATGCTACTCAAAATTCTGTTATTAAGTAATAAATCGAATGTCATCTTGTTGGTTTTTCTCAAATGGAAAACACCTAAATTAGCTGCCAAGATAGTCATACTAGTCTTTCTTTTTGAAGGTTTAGTCATACTAGTCTTTCTTTTTGAAGGTTTAGTCATACTAGTCTATGTTTCAAATTTGTTTTACAATCAACTGGTGCTATATGATATTTCCACTGGTATCTGCTTGTATTGTTTTTTTAGGTACTACATTTTAATATCTTCTTCTTCTTAGTTTTGTGTTTCTCAAGCTCTAAAACAACTGATGCTTTGAGCTTCATTTGTTGTGCTCTTACTTGTTTATGCATTAAATTTAAATTTACTAATCTGAGGCTTTTGGTTATGTTTTTTTTCCCTGCTAATTGGGTTCCTTCATTCTATATATGATTTTTTCTACTTCATAGTTGGTTCTTTTAATTCCTTTGCACATGCTCTATATGCTCGATGATGGAATCTACTATACAAAAGTTTTGGAGGCTCGTTTACCTTGTGTTGGTTTTTCTTTGAGCATGATTGGTGAAGCAAACTTATCTTTTTGAGATGTGAGCTGTCATTAATAGCTATTTTTCCTCTTCAAGTTACTTCATCTCTCGGGATGTGTGCGCTCCACTTCGGATAGATTATCACGGATTTGAATCGGACGGTCCTGATTTAAAACCCAAAGATTGAGTTACTTCACTGGATCTGAACTTGTTTGAGCTGTGTTAGAGCAACTCATGCCTCAGGAATGGATTCAAATAATTGGTGCAAGCGACCCCTCCTCTTGAAAATATATACTACTTAATGGTAAATGCAATTTAGCATTCTGTTTATGGGGGAATTTCACGTATACCCTTCAAAAACTTCAAAATTACGTATTTCTCCTTCGAAAATTCATAATATCATATTGGAAATTTGGCAATCCCTACAATGTTAGCCTGATACTTCATGTGGACAATTGTCTCTGTGTTGGATATGAATTGCAGTTAGGGGTGTAAATGGATTGGATATTATATGATTTTGTTCGGATCCGAATCCGTAAAATTACTTTCATGATACTCGTATCCATATTATGTAATTTCCATAGTATGGACCAATGTGCATTATGCATAGTACCATAGCCTCACTCTAATTACTATTATTATTGCTATTGTTGCCATCATCATCACCATCACTGTATGGAGGAAATGGAGCTATTTATGCCGCTTGGTACTGAAAGGATAAGCTTGCTTCCTCTTTGCTCAATTTAAAAACCCACTTTGGTACTTGTCTATGAGTAACGAGTTCACTTTCTGAGGGCATTAACACACAAGAGTTTTCTACTGGTTTGATGAGATATCATTTGAACTTCTGCTTTGTTTCTTTTTTTGAATGTTCTATCAAATAGGCCTACAAGATTTTATTTTTTTGGTAGTTGTGATTTAATTTATGTGTTCTATGGATGCTGGACAAATGGACTAACATCTTTCGTACAGGAAATTCATTATTTATTTATTTTAAACTGGAACAACGAATTTTTCTGGTAGTACTTCTTTGACCTTAATTGTTGAAAGGTTCACTTTGCTCTACTTTTCATATATTTTTGTCGTTGGATCCAGATTCTGTTATGCTCCTTGTGAACCTTTTCTTTGGAAGCTAGCAATAAGAAATAAGGACAACAAAGATTTGAAGACCATGATTATTATTTGGTGCTTGCATGTAGTTATTTTTACACAACACTGTATTCTTTTCTATTTTGCGAATTTTTACGCTTGCATTACTATTGCCATAATTTTAACACAGTAAAACTTGACAGCTTGATGCCTTGGGTGAGTTTTTCTTTCCTCTTGCACGGGAGCGAAGCTGGTTTTCTTTTGAGATGCAAGTAGAGCATTCCTCATTAGTTTTCTACTATAAAAAGAAAGAGAGAAAAAAATATATTATTGTTATCTTTTTACCACTATACGATCTGTTGGCACCCCTACATTCAACCTTTTGGTTTGGTCACTTTTGGTACTTGAGAAGAAATCTTGCTTTGTCGGTGCTTTAGTTGAAACTCATTCAATTAGCTGTCAATTTGTATCAAAGTAAGATGAATTGCAATTTACTGAGGGCATCCTGCCTACTGGTTTATTGATTTTTTTTATGAAATACTGGGTTATACTGTTATTATATGAAAAAGTTAATTTTCACTAGGAGTATTGGTTTAGGAAAACTAAACCATGCTTTTTCATCCTTTTGGTTTCTACTATTTAGCATGTGTATTGTGACTAATTCCTGCTTCTCTTGGATCTTTGAAATTCTATCAATAGTTCAATGAGCAAAGTAAAAGGATGGAATGCTTTTCTTTAATCTATTAGTCTTATCATAAGACTAAGAGTCTTATGCTTCCAATTTGTTTTACAATCAACTGGTGCTATATGATATTTCTACTGGTATCTTCTTTTAGTGATATTTTAGGTACTACATTTTATGTTCATTAGCTGATCTATCTAAAAGTGACTTTAGTATACTCGATACTATTTTGCCCAGTGATGATACTTCTTACATTTCATAAAGTTGAGATGGATTTTTTCTTGGGTTTAATTTTCTTTCTTAGTGTGTGGGCCTAATAATAAAATCTTCCTTCTGAGATGCAAGTAATCTAACATAACTTCCATCTTTCAAGTTCATATCCTCTCCATTTTGTATCACATATACCAGGGGCAGATTTAGGGCAAGTGCAGAGGGTGGTTAGTCCATCCCCATAAATACAAATGAACATTTTTTCCCTTTACACTTGAATGATTTTTAAAAGTGTTTATATCAACATTTTTGCCCTTGACAGTTAAATGTTTCTTCAAAGTGTTTATATGGTTCAGCCCTTCTCATAATATACAGGGGGGAATTTATAGTGTGCCCATGTAAACTTCTGAAATAGCCAATTTCTAGTGTGTCACACATCATGCTTTTTTTACTTTCCAGTCCCCTCAATCTTAATTTTCTGGTTTCACCCCTGACATATACCATGATCTGTCAGGTTCAGCTTCTCTCCAGTAGCATGGAATTTAGATATTTTAGATTACCTAGTTTTGTACTTGTTACTTGGAAGGAAGTTTTGTACTCACATGCTCAAATTGAGAATGTTTGAAGTTTTCTCTGATTTTTGAAGAAAAGGCTCAAATTGGGGAAGCTTTGTACTCACATGCCATAGCTTTCTTTCAGTCAATTCATCAGAAATCAAAATCATGGCATCTCCTTCTCTCAAACCTCCACCAGATATAATAGAAACCTAATCTTACACCATCCCCACCTCTACTCTCCACACAAATAGCTCTCCATCTCTGTGATTCTCCTCCCCTACTCCAAAACAAGAAAAAAAAAGCCTTAATTTCAATTAAACTAACCCAAAACAAATGGATAATATCTGGTCATGGATCATGTCTTTACCTTCGCTGAATGACTGGCCGTCAGATGCTGCTCCATCTCTCCTCCTGGCCTCTTCGCCATACAAATTCATTACTTTCCAAGCCGAGTGTTCTTCCGACTCAAGCCTTGATGCACTGGTCTCCTTCTCCATCTCTCTCCATGAATACAACTCATCGGCCCCGCCTCGCACACTATGGGTATCCAATCCATCTCCTCTCTCTTCCCCTTCAACCCGACACTGTCTGTTATTGCATCAACTTATTCATGAAATCATCACTGTCTCCCCTTCCATCTCTTCCTTAAATTCCAATGTTTACCTTAAGCTAGAATCAATATCAAGAGTGGCAGAGACTTTTGAAGAAAACGAGGCTTCATTGTTCTTCTCGCTCACACTTTTGCTCCGTTTGTTCTTGTTGTGTGCTATAGATGCACCGGTTGAAGTTGGATATCTCTTCTTCTCTGCATTGACAGAAAATGTGACCCATGCTCTTAACTGCACTAAGGTTATTAGTAATTTGCTTCTGGCAGTGGGGCCTGACGTAGAGCAGCGGTATATGAGGTCACTGGGCTACATGCTCTCCAAATGGTGCTTGCTTAGAGACATACAAACTGGGCCCAAGTTAAATGCAGGGCCGGTACCAGCTGCGTGCTTCTCGTATGCTACATCAGTTCACGGTCTGTTTGTATTGAAAGGCTATGCGCCCATTTTAGCAATGGTTCGTGTTAGAGCTGCCGAGACGAATAAGGATCATGAAATGGTGAACGAGCCGAAAGAGTCTGTGTTGCGATACACACTGGCACACCAACAGCTGGAGCTAGTGGTCCAATTGGAATGCAATGTTTGTATGCGGGACCCACGGTTTATCCTGGTCAACATACACGTTGACAGTCTACGTCTGCATGTAATCAGATTAGGGTACAATAGACAAGATGATGAAACAGAGCTTGAGGAACAAGATGAGATTGAAATTGAAAGTGAGCGCCACTTCCCGTCACGTGTGCGGTTTTGGGTCGGGCCTGTGCCTGGCTCAACCTATGCAACTGGTCCGAGTCTTGGCCGGTCAAGTGGAAACCCGGAGCGAGAAGTAGAGACCACCCAAACAGTTAAAGGGGGCTTCTTCGCTGGTGCAAAAGGCAAAGGGATAAGAACAAAGGTATTACTAATAGAAAGGAGTACATTTTGCCAATCTATTGACTCATCATTTTCTTTGACTCTGATGCCAATTTTAGGCTTTAGTTTAGTTCCTATAGATATGCCAAATTCTCCATTGTTTAATGTTAATACTTAATATAATGATTTGGTAAAATTCATCCAATTATAATAGTTAAGTTAAAAGATATTATAACAATTTATTTTTGTATTTTTATTCGCAGTAAAGCATCGATCTTCAATGCATAAATGCAACATAATCATTTCAACTGGCAGGTTAGATCTTCAGCTAGAACAAGAAACAGAAGCTGGAGATGGGAACAAGAGGCAGATGGAAGTGCAGCAGTATTTGAAGGGGTTCTCTGCGACACCGCCACATGGACAGAGGTTGCAACGTGGCGACCCGGCAGTGCACCCACAGATCCCCGAACCGGCCTGAGGCGGCGTTGGCGGGGTCCCGGTAGGGCGTTCAGTAAAAAGGGTGGTTTAGTGGTGGCAGGAGATGAGCTACCGGAAGGAGTGACGTGGCGTGTGGGGAGAGAGATGGAGGGGGGAAAGGTGAGGTGGAGAATAGGGGGTAGGTTTTGGGTAAGCTATTTTGCAAATGAGGTGAGGAGCAGTTATTGGGAAACCAGGTGTGTGGAGTGGAATCAAGAGGTGGAACTTGCTCTTGTGGCTGGTGGTGACCATTAGCTCTTGCATGGATAAGTAACATGAGACAAAATTGAGAGGTGATGATTGATACACTTTTGTAAGATTTTGGATAATGAGCTCATGATTAATTGTTGAGATCTTCGTTGTATATATTTTTTGTTGCTATATAAAATGTCATTCGTTCTCTTATTTCTGTTTTTTTTTTCACCTCTTTACTTTTTCCATAGGATGTACTAGGCTGCACAAAAAGTTCATAGTTAGTGATTCAATTTGAGTTTGATTCGAAAAAAATTCGTAATTAATTCGATTCGAAATTAATTCGTTATGAAACAAATCAAATCAGTTCGATTCAAATTTGATTTATCTTATTTAAATCAAACTCAATCTGGTTATAATTTGTTTGAAATTGATTCGCAAATTATTTAAGTTTGTATATTAAATAATACAACTAATGGATTCAACAATTAATTTTTTAATAAAGCAGGAACCGAACTTATATCATAGTTCAAAATTGTTAATATAATGACAACTTCTAACAGTAAAATATTTCAGCAACATAATAATTTAACAATGTAATAAGTTTCATTTGACTAGGTTCATGCCGTGATTTTAATATAATCTAGCAGCATAAAAAGGTAAGAAAATTTTGAGTTGGTCCATAATCTATCAATGTGAATTCATAAAAGATAAAAGAAAACCGTGTGAATTTTGTTTTGCGCGAATAAAATTAATGCATAAACTATCGGTATAACTAGGTTGCCAAAAAAATTTGTAGTTCGTAATTCGATTGATTTCGATTCGATATTAGTTTGTTCTGAAACAAATTAAACTAATTCGGTTCGAATCTCATTCAAACTCAAACTGGAGTAAGTTCAATTCGGTTCAATTCGTTTGCAGCCCTAGGATGTACGCATATCAAGGCCAATTATTTTTCCACTGAAATTTTACGGACATTTTTTTTGGATTGTAGGTAAAATATTTAAAAAAAAAGAAGATTTGATTAACAATAATCTCTATACAGAAATAAGAAAGCAAGAAAAACTGTTTAATTATTTCCGCAATCCAGAAATCACAAACGCTTATAACCAAAAGCCAGGAGTTAAAAAAAGCATGGTAAATTGGTAATCGAAAAGGAGTAGTCCGGTTAATGGAAATAGTTCGCGCACAAAAGTACTGTTAAACTTTAATAGATAATAAAAGTTTCACATGAAAAACAACAAAGTCGTTGTAGTATAGTGGTGAGTATTCCCGCCTGTCACGCGGGTGACCCGGGTTCGATCCCCGGCAACGGCGATATTTTTTGTTCGATCACCGACTTGACAAAAAATAAATGAAATGCCATGCAAAGTTGGCTCTGTACCAATCAGCTTTGTCTATCAGAGTTCATCACATTCACAGCCAAAGCAACAATGCAGCGAAAATACTTTAAAAAACTAAGCTCACAGAAAAGCACGCCATAGCTTTCTTTCGCAGAACCAGAGAACACTTTGAAGAACCTTTTTTTTCTCTTGATTTATGAATTGAACTGGTAAAATATGAATTTATTGTACATTTCAGACAAATATTAATGAGTCTGGCTAGTATAACATCGGTGTCATATGACACTAACTTCAAACGACTAATTCAAACCGTTCAAACCAATTTACTTTATGGAGTGATGCATTTATACGCAAATTTTTTTTTTTATATTTTCGAGTAATTTTAGTATCAAATCAAGCGGTAAAAATGTTGAAAAATAAATGTATTAAAATTAACTTAAAAACTCACACATTTGACTGCTTGACTTGATACTAAATAAGTTCGAAAAATTATAAATTTTGCATGTAAACGCACAACTAATAAAGTAGATCAGTTTGAACAGTTTGGATTCATCGTTTGAAGTCGATTCGATAAGTTTTAGAGTTGGTGTTATATAGGCTAAAATAACACTAATGTTATACTAACCAATTATTAATTATTGTTGTACTTTTGCAATATTTCAAAGAAGAAAAGAAAATTCACGGATACCCTCTCTATAACAAGGATATAATTCCAAATTTATGAAATAACTATTGGCGGGCCAGGCAAGGAGGGTGGAGAAGCATGTAAAGCAGTTGTTCCTGTTATTTCTGTCTTTTGTTGCTGTCGGTGCTGCAGAAATTTGCACAGTATTAGTTTGTGTAGAGTATAATTGTGGATATGTACGTATATATGTGTTGCTAGTTTGCTATCACATGAGAGTTTGTTACTACTCCCAAACATCCAATGCATAATGTACCATAAATCATATACCAATTTGTAAATATTGTTTTAAGTACCTGAAGATGACCCCAATCCAAATTAACAACCGCTTGATGGTAAGTCTCATTCTCAACTTCTTTGGATATTAACAAATTAACTCAACATGCAGAAACATTTTGAATATCATGCACTGACTAAATGCAAGAACAAATTGCCAAATCAAGCCATCTGGAACTCAAAAATTTGGAAGAAAAAACATTAAAAAAAAAGTTCATTGCCAATGGTAATCATTAGTTATAAGTTTATAACGCAACTTCATGAAGTCAAGAACTAAGCAGCACAATAAGGTTCGCATGATATATAACATAAATCAGCGGGGGAACAATATAATTAACCAAGCAATACTTATGAAAATTTATTAATTGATTTTATGGTCCATATTAGCTAGTGTTCTTAATTGTATTGCCCACAAATAGAGAGAGGGATGCAATATCACGTTTCGGCTTTGTATTTTGATAAATTAAAAATTACATACTTAAAATATATTTTTAAACTAGGTGAAGAGAAACAAAAAAGTCGTTGTAGTATAGTGGTGAGTATTCCCGCCTGTCACGCGGGTGACCCGGGTTCGATCCCCGGCAACGGCGATTTTTTTTTCCCTTTTTTGGTTTCATATTTTCACGTCTTTGAAATATGATGAAGTCGGGTAATCGTGTTGCTTAATTAGTCTCGATAACTATTGTCTAGTTTCTCCATGCGTGTGTTTTAACTTCCAAATTATCAGTAGCTTTATTTTATTTCATTTCTTGTAAACGCTGTCTATGCGAAGTGATGGAAATCAGTAGGTATTTTCGCACTTCGACAGCCTATCTAGTTAAAAAAAAAAGAAAAAAAGAAGAAGAGAGGAAATCAAGATTCGGAATTTTCACCATAGTGCAAAAAAAATATTGAATCGAGTTTAAATAGCTAATTAGATTTAAACTCATTAACTAATTAGGTACTCAATAAAAAACAATGTTTTAACTTATATTTTTCAATACTCTGACTTGTATTTTCTGATTCTCTAATATATAATTCTAATTAAAGCATCAATAAATCAAAGCTCCTTCATAGTGCTGATATTAAAATCCAAGTTGTTTTAGTCAGCATCCAATTCCAAATTATTTTAGCAAAAGAACATTGTGCTATTAATAGAATTAGTACGAGGAGCTGTTTTGTGGACTTTATGGTTGGTAAGAAATAAGTTGTGTTTTCAGGGGGTTAGAGCTAAACCTCGAGCCGTAGGAGCTCAAATTATTTTTATTGCGAAATTTTGGATGACTTCAAAAGATTCTGGGTCTGTTCTTAAATTATCGTTAATACTTCCTACTGATGTGTTGCATATTTCTATTTTTTGTGATGATTTACTTGCACAGGAGGAGGTTATGGATGTGATAGTGCAGGAGCACAGGATCCCTATGCAGATGGATCCAACATAAGGGAGGTGATGAGTATTTTTTGTATACAAAATTGTGCTTATTTTATACTCTTTATGCCTTTAAATTTATTATCCTTAATACTCAAAGAAATGTTTGTTGCAAGTACACAACCGATCAATGTAGTACTTAGGATGTCGAACTACAGAGAGTATGGTAGATACTTAGCTTAAACTTTGTGAATTAATTTTAGAAAATGAAAGAAAGTAAAGTGCAATAAGGTAGAATTTGGGGAGAGAGTATCCTCTGCGGAGTATTCTCTGCAGAGCTGTGCGAAGCTTTTAATCTAATTCGTTCGTTTTGATCGGACGGACCAGATCAGAGGGGGCCTAAATTTTGAGATCTGATCTGGTTCGTCCGATCAAAACCAACGGACCAGATTAAAAGCTACGTAGAGAATATCGTTCCGAATTTGGGGGGGAAGTTGTTCTAATAATTCTAATTTTGGATTCAATACCAGGAAGAAAGTAGTTTTAAATAATAAATGAAAATAAAAACAAAGAAAATAAAGATTGGTTTGCTTTCGAGTTGAGGAGATCTAAGGGGCATTCGGTCTACAATTCATTGTTAATTCTATCTATTCGGTATTTGTTTAAATTCATGTATGATTGGATGAGATTTCTAACCTAATATGTTAAAAAGGATCACTTTCGTGAATTAATAACGTGCCTAGGTAATTTGGACTTCACAGTTACGTCTTTCACCCTAGCTACATAGACTATAAGCTCTTGTTAGTCTCTCATCTCCTCGAATATCGGTACTTCACAATTAAGTCCTTCATACCAATATTCGATTCAATTTGAGATATCCTAATTAGAGGTTGACTTCACAGTTACATCCTTTACCAAATTCCTAATCTTAATTTTTGTAGTTCCGACTTAGATTACAAATTGGTTAGATTCTAATCTAAACCTATGGAATCCTAATCTAAATTGGTTACGTCCTTCATAATTTGGTACTCTCATATCCTATCCTAACTACTTTAGTTCTTTCAAATCCAAAGCGGGACTTGTCCAATTCAAGTACTAAACTATGTAATTAACACAAATGATAAATCACAGAAATCAACAATCAAATTCTATAAAATAATCATAATAAAAATAAATAACCGAATAAGATAAAATTAAACAAGTTCATGTATTGACCTAAAACCCCAGAGAGAAATATACTCTCTTTTGGAGAGATCTATTACAAAGCTTGGCAAAAATAAGAAGAAATGATTACACCCTTTATTGGATCAAAATCCTCAATCTTGCCGACCTCTTGTTCAAATCTTCTTCTTCTCCCTCCTTGGAAAGCTTCCTTGACTGCAGAATTTTTCGCTAAGTGTGTGATGTCTTGAATGGGAAAGAACCCTATCTTTTATAACAGAAAATCATGCCCAATTTAGAGGCTAGAATGTGGGGTTAGTGGGTGCTATCTTTACAATGTTTCTCTTACTGGCATGTCTAATTTTGGCCTTTGAAAATGCGTCCATATTGCATCAGAAATAGAAAAACTGTCAAAAATGCGTATTTCTGGCTGTCTGTGGGTCCAGTGCGGATGCTCTGGGCCGCAATGGAGGTGAGTGCGTCCACATTAGACTCGAATTTTTTTTCTGTGAAGTGCTGAGATGCTGAAAATTCGTGTAAGTACTGAGTGCGTCCACAATGGTGTGAGTGCATCTGCATTGGATCCCAAATTTCTTTTTCAATTTCTCAAGTTGTATATCTTCTCGCTAGCTTTTCAAAAAGTAGTCATACGCTCAAAATAGAGTTACGAGTCAAAAGTTATGGCCATTTTAAGTTCAGGCTCCATTTTTTGCTGGCTGCTACAGTGCTACAGTGCGTCCGCATTGGGCTCTTTTTCTTCGTTTTGTTTCATTTTTCTTCATTTCCTGCAAATTAAAACCAAGCAAACGCAGTAACTTGATTTTAGGTGTATTCTATTCATTTTATATTCAAAATACAAGATATTTGATATTGTTTCATGATGAAAATCAGATCAAATATGTATATAATTTAAGCCTATCAGGAGGACGGTGAAATTTGATACAGGAGTGCAGCCATTTTATTTTGGTTTAGAGGCAGTTTCTTGTATTAGTGTTTGATAATGGTTGGATATTATTTTGTCTCTTGGTTTTTTGGATATATGCTTTGTTATGGTGTAGGATTAGTTTATATACGTACTTGAATAGTTGGTTGTTATAAGTCAGGATTGATACCACTGGTACCAGTACTTATCTAACAATGTATAATTTTATCTTATTAAATCGGTGGAGTTACTCCACTTTTATAAAAAAAAAATTATCAATAATAATTCAAGATATTTATTTTAATTTTAATCTTAAATTTAATCCGAATTACAAATCAAACATGCAGAAGGGGGCAAAATAAATTTCAGGGGAAGACAAAATCAATCAAAATGTCCTGATCTCCGTTAAAGCTCAAAATTCAGAGAAGGCAACTTCAAAATTCAAAAAAGCAGCTGCCCCACTCGGGACCATGTGGATCCGCCCTTGCTCATTCATACAATGGATTTTGTCTCTACTATTTTTTTTTTTTTTTAATAAGTGGTCATTACTACCGATTTTCATTAGAAAATCACAGGAGTGAAGATGGTATCAAGCTTGTACCAACCCACCTAAGTTCTTACATCAACCTCATAGTTAGAATTATTATAAAACATCTAAGTTCTCACATCAATCCTCATATCTAAGATTATTACAAAACAACAGCAAACTAAGAATTAAAAAACATAGCTATATAACCACAAAATAACAACTAAAACCTAAAGTCAGAGTCAGATCCAAAAAAAAACCTAAATTTTTAACTCTTTGCTATTTAAAAAAAAATTAACGTTTTGACCAGCTGATCAAAGAGCAACCAACAATACATTATAATCATTTCAGGATTCAATAAAAAGCTTTATTTTATTATACTATTGTAATGGAAAATGAGGAAAATTTATTTGTTGTGTTTCAGTTTTTGCTCTTAAATGATACACAAATTATAATAAAAAGAAGTCAAATAAAATATTAGGTTGTTTCGGTGTTAAATTGTCACGATCCCGCCGCTAGGCCGGGAATCGCAACAAGAGAGACACCTTGCATCCATCCGTCGTTCCGTCAACTTACATCGCAAAAAAAAAAAAAAATAATAATAATACGGAGTCAGCTACAAAGCTTAGTAACC
>CAXKVR010000662.1:0-28436 GCA_964058845.1 Carex sylvatica
AGAGAGAGAGAGAGAGGGGAGGGGGGGGGGGGGGGGGGGGGGGGGGGAGGGGCTTGGATGCTATGGATATCATAAGGCCATCCATGCTATGGTCTCAAAAACTTATCGTATAAACTTTAAACTTTGATTTAAGTAGTTTAGTAAATTAGTTATATAATAAACTTGTGAAATACCAAACTTTACTAATTTTGAAATTTTTTTTACTATTTTTTATGATTTATGAAAGATATAAGAAATAGCATAAATTATTGATATTAAATAGCCTAAACCCTAAATCCTAAACAGTCAAAAAATAAAGATTTGTGCGTATATCGATGCATTGTTGGTATGTTAAAAAAGATCAACTTACAAAAATTATAAAGAATAGTAAAAATATTGTAAAAATTGTAAAAATTTATGTTCTACAAGTTTAATATATAACTAATTTATTGAGTTACTTAACTCAATATTTCGAATATAAAATTTTAAAATTATATATGTAAATTTTTCGGAGCGAAGTGCTTACGAAAACATATTCACCGGACTCTATATATAAATACATAAATTTTAAAAATAATTGACCCTCATTTGTTTGTTCTGAATCCATCCTGATTTAAAACTATATTTTCTGACAGATGATGTGGTGGAAAGAGAAAACATCAAAAAATAATATCTCTTTCTCTTAAAGTTTTCTTTGAAGAAAACAGTGAGAACTAGTGAAGGCGGCAGCCAGGGAACATATACATCTATTGAAAACAAAAATATATGTTTTCTTAAAAGAAACCAGTACAATCGAGCTAGTTCAAAATAGAAATTCAAATGACTTTTTAATGTGTAAAAGAACATCTGAAAAATTAGGAGATATGTTTTTATAAAATTCTCATAGTTCTGGATCAATACCAATTTTTGAGTTATCAGAATCATCCAATTTAAATTCGTTATTCAAAATATGTACACTCTACTCTTAGATAGATTGTTGTTCCAATCTAAAATTTAAAAATTGGGTTACTTCACTGAATCTGAGTTCATCAAATTGCCGGCTGTCCGAAAGTCCGGATCCTTTGAAGGAACTCAAATTTTGAGTTTAGATCTGGACCGCTCGATCAGAATCGGCGACAATCTGGTCCTGAGATAAATGCACCGGATAGGATCCATTTAAGTTTCTTACCAAAGCAGATCGGACAGCTGGGATCTAAACCCAAAATTTGAGCAGGTCATACGAAACGGGCAGAGCTGATACAACTCTCAAAACCCTGCTTCCCCCTCTCGAAACAATTTCGCTTATTCATGGCTTCTTGCGGGAGCGCATGTGGATCGAACTGCGTGGCCGAGGATATCGGAGGAGAAGGAGAGAGGTTGAAGCGCCTCTCTTTAGAGGAAGAGAGATCGGTGCGGCGATGCACTAAGTGTGGAGAAGAGGAGGCGCGCAAGGATTGCAATGGTCTGTGCGTCGGGTGTTTCCGTGCTTATCTCTTTGGTAAGTTTAAGCTAGCGGTCACCTCCAACGCGATGATCTCTCCTACTGATAAGGTTCTTGTTGCCTTCTCTGGCGGCCCATCCTCAAGGTAAATAATATACTATTTCTTTTTGTACTATATTTTTTCTGGGTTGAATTAAATCAAACCTTGATTATTTGATTGGACACTTTAACAACTGAAAGAGGTCCAAAGAGAAGTTTGCTGAAGTTTTTTCCTGGTCACACTCCAAAATTGAGGAGGGGGGGGGGGGGGGGGGGGGGGTGTATCAATTGATTATCATTAAGCAATGTAAATATCCCGAGCTTTTTTGCGGGTCAGTCAATTGAATTGGGCAAAGTAAAACTTAAGTCAACAAAATTATAATATTTTATTATTTGCTGGGCTTGACCCATTTAATTTGATAAAAATTGTTTTTTTCCAGAGTTGCACTAGAATTCATCCATGATATGCAATCGAAGGCACTGATTTGCTGGGATGCAAGTAATTCCCAAGCCTTGCCAGTTTTCACAGTCGGTGTTGTGTTTATTGAGGAGTGTGCCATCACTGGCAAACCATCAGATCAAGTTGGACTGATAAGGTCAATTGTATCTAGTCTATCCCCTCCCAGTAAAGATCTCCATATTGTACCCATTGAGAATGTATTTCCGTCAGATTTGAGAAAGCTAGTGAACAGCATTAATGATGCAACTGGGCAAGAGGATTTGTTGCGACATCTGCGCATGCTATCTCTTCAAAAGGTAAGATGCCTCTTTATTTCCATTCTCTTTTGTACTGTTTTCAAGAGTTCTTAATTTATGAATTTATATAGGTTGCCTTTGAACATGGATACAGCAAGCTTGTATTGGGATTGTCAGCTTCAGCAATGGCGCGTCATGTAATATCCGCAACTGTTAAGGTGCGGCAACATAACACATTACCATTATTGGTTTTGATGACTATGCCTTTTTAAGTTGTAGTTTAACTAATGTATCAGGGACAAGGCTACTCTTTACCGGCTGATGTGCAATATGTTGACACAAGATGGAAAGTCCCAGTTGTTCTTCCAATTCGTGACTGTCTTGAACAAGAACTTGTCACTCTTTGCTATCTCGACAGGTATTATTAGAAATTGTAAAAGAAATTTCTTTCTAATTGCTGTTTTGTTCTAACCGTGTTTGTAGCTTAAAGAATGTGCAGGTGTTTAATAGTCCTTGTACCAGTATCAATGGATTAGTTTCATCCTTCATTGCACGCTTGAGAGTATGTGAAATTCAATTATATCTATTTCATTTTAATTATTACCCTTATCGTTGTATTCAAGTAGCTGCTAAATTTTATCGGTAGTTTGTTATAATATTTTGTATTTTGCAAAAAAAACCTCCCAAATATCCCCAGTCTCTAGTAAAAAGAACCTATATTCTTGGGATGTGATGCTTTTACCTGTTAGTTGATGAAAGCAATCTTAGAGGCTGTTCTATTGTTCTCTTTGTTCTTGAAATGTGTATGTATTTGTGATGATTCTTTCTTATTGCACCCCCAACAAAGCACAACAAACTTTTACATACACCATCTTCTCCAGTAATGAAGATGCTCATGGCTATAGTTTGTTCTGTATAAAGAAATCTGATTCATCAACAGAATAAATTACAGCTTATGCTAGCTTCTAGCACAAATGCACAATCAACCTATCATTTCCTGTCATCTGCTGAGCATTATTTCTTTCCTTGACTCACTTATTTTTTTATAGCTCCAATAATGAAATTTTAAAAATTTTAGACAGCTTTGAATGCTCTTTCATACACTGTATTTTGACCAAAAAAAATTGTTCACTTCTATTTTCGAGCAGGAAGACAATCCTTCAAGGGAGCATACTATACTACGAACAGCCGGAAAGCTGAAACCGTTCAACTTCAACAAATTCTCATCAAACCAGTATGAGTTTGTACCATCACGACTGCGCCCTAAATTTCAAGTCGTAGAAAATGGAGAACCCAATTCTCCTGAGGTTCTCTGCCCCATATGCACAAGTCCACTTACAGCAACTGAACTTGCAAGAAGAACATGTGCTCGGCAAATGAAGGGTTTGAATATTAAGGAGGTGGAGGCATTTTATTTGTCCTGTTGCGAGAGCTGTCATTTTCAGATTTTACCGAAAGAGGAGACTTATATCTCTTGCGAGGGTTTTTTTGAATTGTTGCCTAAACCAATGGTTAAGAGAAGTTTGTTAAGGTTGGTTGCCTCACGTTACATGCACTTTTAGTATCTGTTTATTCTTTTATTTTTGGGAGTATTTTCTTATATTCTTTTGTGGACCACTGCAAATTTTTGGTACTTTGCTAGTCTGGTACTATCTGTGTACAGTCTGCCCCCAAAATGTAAGGGAAGTATTGTACCAGTATTGTATTGATTAATATCATTTGGTTCTGTTTATTTAAAAAAAAAAAAAAGACTCCAATGGGGAGCTGAATTTGGGGTTACACTTCATCTCTTAGGCAGCTTGGGGCTTCATTGCAATTATTCAAAATACCTTTTTTCATAAGGTTCCAGTCAGTTCTCGCTGAATGTGTATACCAAACCGTCTTGTTATATTTAACAATTTAATTTTAATGATGTCAGTATTCTTTGCCTTCCTTTAGGGATGAAATTAAGGACTATTTGCTTGATGACGCTTGAACTATATATTCATGGTAAGTATGACAAAACCTCCATCTAATCCCCATTTCTAAGTTGCAATTTTTTTCTTTTCTTATCCATCTAATCCCCATTTCTTTCCTTTTTTGTTCCAACTCCACAGTACGTTCAAAAGCTATAGGCTAAAAGGAGGTCTGCACAAGCTATTAAGGTAGTTATAGATAGGATGTTTGAATATTACATTAACTGAAGCCCACATCATTGAATGGCTTAGCCTCCAATTATTTTTGGTCGACTAGTGTTTCACCTTATGTAATCTTATATATCTGATTTTTTTCTCTGATTATTCACCAATTTAATGAAACAACCATCCCAGTACACATTTTCGTTACTCAAATATGGTTATTGAGATTCATTACAATTCAGATGTAGTAAATTCGTATAATTTTTTGCTCCGTAACAAGGCCATTCTATTGTATCCCTTTGCTGAAGTGCAATAATTGGTTGAGTAAAAGTTAAAAGGATTAAATTGCTTACTCTATCATACTATATATTATATTTAGTTGGGTACTTAGTCATGGCTTAAATTAATTCACATGGAGGAATAAGTTAGAAAATAAACTTTTGCAGATGACAGTGATCCTTACCGACAGAGTAATTATAGAGTAAATTAATTTGGTTGGAGAGGTGGTTTAATTTTACTCTAGATTAACTCACCTTCTATTTCATTTTATTTCTTTTTTACTTCTAATTTGACGGCGGAAGTACAAAAAAGTTTACTTCACCTCTTCCTTCACAATCAAACATAAGCCTTCTCTTTTTGGGCTTTGCCATTAATGATTGCTGAACTTTTATGCTCTATATAACAGTTAGCATTGAAATAATTTCACATCGATCCTTTTACCGTCTTATGTCATAGAGGGATGCAATCGAGTATAAGGTCTATTAACGGTGACGTGACAATGTCACTGGAGAGTTACAAGTCGTGCAAACACTGTTATGGACCAGTGCTGTGAAAAATAATATGCCTTGTGCTTCAAATATTATTAGCTGTCTAAAACCAAAAAGAAAAGGCTTATTAAATGAGAAGAAATCCTAGTTTTTGTGGAGCCTGATATAATAAAAAATATAATTTGATTGCGCAACATCGCATAAAGACAATAAATATTAGTCAAATTAAAAAATTACAAAAATTTCTCAAAATTAAATACTAATTTATTTATTAGTCTGAGATCATCAAAATCGGAATTCAAATAAAAAATTTATGAACCAAACAACGTCCTGGTAAAAGAATTATGAAAATTTAAGACAGACAAAGATGATAGCGTCCCACATTAAATAAAACACTAACATTTAGCATAATGCATATGTTTTCAAATTCAGGCTGTTCAGCTGACAATCTTTTGTTAGCATCATGCATATAATTAATTTCGTTTATTAAGTTATCTTTAGAAAAAAGTTCCCCAAGAGATACCAACACAGATATTGAGTGACAATTCCCCAAGAGCTCGATCCTCTACAGTATCTGGGAGGAGCTGGATCCTTTCGGTACAACACCGCACAATTTGTAACTCGCATCTCATGTTTGCATGGCACATCTTGCGTCCTCTGAGATATCTCACTAGCTGCGTGTGTGAAATACAAGATGTGCATGCTATCCCTGAATAGACACCACACACGTCAGTCACGTACGCAGTGCAGTGAGATATCTCGAGAGCATACGCACTCATAGGCACTCCGGAATCCAGCATGTGGAGTGACGACGTGGGAAAGAATTAATTCTCTACTTGTCATGACTATTGACAACAGTACCTGTACCCGTGTTGTTTCACTGAAACAAGCAAGGGGTCACTCTGTCCCCAATTTGACTTGCACAGTGCTTCTTTTCTGAGACTTGAGATACTTAAGACTGGCCCCATTTTAAAATGAAATGACCTAACACAGACTTCACTCCAAGCCAGCCAATCCCAATAGTATATACGGTCCTTCCCATCCTTTTCTTTCTTTCTCTTAACCGAAAATTTATATGTAGCAGGTAGACGATGGTAGATGCATAAATAAAAGATTGCAAGTTTGAAAAAACAAACAAAGGAAAATTTTAAAAAGAGACTGTGGACTTCATTCTGAACGCTTTCACATGCGACTGGCATAGAGGACTTTGTCTTTTCTTTTTCCTTTTTTTTTGTTAGAATGCTCTTTCTACACTTAATTTATGCACCTCTCACTGGCATACATGAAAGTATGATTTTGAATGCAACTTGTCAGTAATTGTTATGTGCTTCAAATCTATTGTAATAAATAATCTCTCTTTCCCAAGACTATTTTTCTAAATTTAAATCCATTATGAACTCTAAATGCATGAGTAATATGGTACATGCAAAGTTGTTGTTCCTGTCATATCATATTTAATGATCTGTGCAGTGAAGAACTGCAACACATGGAAAATTTGATACAGCATAAATTAAGCATTCCCCTAAAATATAATTTTATATATATCTTATAGTAAAAATAGTTGGACTTTCCAAGTGCCAATGACTCAATGACAGAGCTACGAAAAAAACAATGTAAGAATTTAAATTTACACCGAGTCTACGTAACACTTTCTCCTCAAATTGAGATAGTGGGTCCTACTTTCTTTGATGAAGATAAAAATGGTGGCCCATCTTTCATCGGTGTACTTAGTGAGCTTGGGCCAGGCCCCAACATAGAAAAAGCAACAGCATTTATTCAAATCTAGTTCTTTCTATTTCAATGCCATTACCTTGTAAAAAGTTAATTAATCAGTGACTTTGAAAATAGGACCCTATCGGTTACCTTTGTTTGCCCTGTCTCTGCATCTATGATGCTCATGATGATGTGTAAAGTTGACATCTAATTCTCCATAAATGAAAGCTGTTACCTACCGACCATCTTAATAGATATTAAAATAAAAATAAACAAGAAAAACAATTGTCTCAAAAATTCAAAATTAATAAAAAGTTGCATTCATAAAAAGAAATAGACATGTTGGGGAAATAATAAACGATTCAGAGTTATTTTTAAAGCAATTATGTACTATTTAATCTATGTATCAAATAGTTTCTCATGATAAAAAAAAATGTTGGGGAGAAATATAAAGGGTGTCAAAGAACCACTGAAAATTTGAAAATTTTGTGAGGTCATATTCTGAAAAGAAAGAGTTTGGCTGAATAAATTGAAGTACATTAATTTAGGAGATAAATTTGAGGAAGGGTATGGAGAAGGGATTGTTGCAGTACTGTTGGGTGTTAGAAAACACAGACCCTCAATTCTTGCATGTGTTCTCAGTCTCTAGTCTCTACTAAAAAAATGTGTTCTCAGTCCAACATTGCGACCCTTTAATGGCCCTGTGTGGGGCCACATCTACTTCCCTCCCATTTCTCTGTTTGTTTTATCCGTGCAAGTTTTAATTGCGTGTTATAATCTCAAACAACAAATTAAAGAAAAGAAACAAAGAGATGCTAAGGAATTTTGTCACATATATGGAAAGTATAAAAGATCTACTATAGTAGAGGAGGGATCTAATATTAAAGGTTTTGATATGCAATTAATATCAGTAAAAATAAATCTATATATTACGGATTTGATGACAATATAATAGTGGATATCGATATTTTGATCCAAATTACATTGGCATATCGTATTGTAATGGGGAAATATGTATGAAGTAGCAAAAAACGAATTTCAATCACAAAATATTATATATTTTATTATTTAGTTATTTTTTTTTTTTAAAGGAAAGATTCAATGTTTTACTCTGCTATATCTTGAAATATTTTTGTCTTTGATTGATTTTACTAAAAAAAATTACCATGAGATAGATTGAAGCTTTCGAATTATATTACTAGACATTTCAAATCAGTAATATTATATACAAAAGATAATATCTTAATGATTTGTGTTAGATGTAATTTCTTTATTAAATTTTTAGCCATTATACCATTTAAAAATCAGAGACATTGGACTCTAGCAGGGTTTAGAACGCCTAATCATCTAGGCATTTATATAACAAAAAATACTTTTTGTTGTCAACAATGCATCTAGCTAGGTTTGGCCAGACATCTTTTTAAAGGTGCCATGACAATTATTTTTTTCAAGTGCTGTTTAGGACCTAAAAGCGGTTAAAAAACTATAAAAAAAAAAAGGAGGAAGAAGTACAAATTTGTTAATTATTTCTCGATCGTGGAACAAACGATTCAATTTTTAAGTTTTTAAAGTTCAAACAGTTGATTCAAATCGTTCAATATTTAATCTATATTAAAATGTGTTTGAAGACCAAATTTTACAACTTTTGGAATTTTTTAATATTTATTTAGTCAGTTTGATTCAGAAAATTTTCATTATTTATTAAAATCAACAATTTTAAAACTAACTTAATAAATAGTAAAATTTCACAAAAAATGTAAAATTTGATTTTTAAGCACATTTTAATATAGATATCACATCTAACAGTTTGAATCGACCGTTTGGACTTTGAAAATTGAAAATTCAATTGGTTGCTCCACAGCTCCAGAACAATTAAGTAATGTTTTGAGTAATGTTGCAGCAATTAATTAGAGTGAAGATTGATCTTATAGAGGACGCTTTATGCTCCTAAGATATAAAAATATGTATGCCATGTTGATAACATGACAAAAATGTTTTGGCTAGTGTCCGTGACTATTATGTTCATAATATGTGCATAACATGTTGGGAAATTATAAAGGTTAAATAATTATACCTTATTTAGAGATCAAACAATTACATCTCATCTAGGGTCAAACACTTACATTTTGGGAAGAAGAAATAATCCCCACCTTAACCTAAAACCGTCCTATGTCAAAGAGACCCAAAACATAAACTTAAGTACGAAATACAATACCTGATTCCATGTTGTTTGTCATGGAATTCCGAATTCGTTATAGGAGCGACAACCGTCTCCATGAGCGCGAGACAAGACTTTAGATAGCTTTTTCTTTCACGCCCTTTTGGTTGGATTATATATTAGGTCTTTCAAAGCAACAAGATTGCCCTTAAGAGATTATCTTCAATTTTCTTATGGATCTCTCCTCTCAATTCTTTAATGGTGGAAGAGAAAGAGAAGACTCTCAAAATTATGTATATGATAACCTCTATAAAAATTCTGAGATGAGTTGGTTAGTTATCTTGTGCCTTGGGGGCCCATCTTTATATAGTTTACACATCTGACAGCACGAATGCGGGTGGCTCACCCACACTGCATTTCAGTGCGTCCGCACTTGGTCTAGACGTGTCCAATCAACCGCCTTAAATTACATTCCATAAATAGCATGTATCCTGAGTGCGTCTGCACTCAGAGTCAATGCCGGTCATTCACCCGCATTGGGCCAAAATCAGAATCTGAAAATTGCCCAAGTACTCAGTGCGGGTCAGATCACCCGCACTGGGCTCGGACTTTTTCCTGCGTTGCCCTGAAGTTCATAGAAATTGGCTAAGTACTGAGTGCTTTCGCACTCAGATCCAGTGCGGGTGGCTCACCCGCACTGGGCTCCAAAAAAATAGTTTTTTGTATTTGCAAATCTCAGAATCAGATCATCAATGATTTTATCTTTGCCTAAATTGTTATGGATCACATCCTATTGAATATATAGATTGTCTAATGTCTTAATTTGATCACTTTCATTGTGACAACCATATTTGACATTATACAATTCATAATTATATTATATATATGCTCAACGTTGGATTAAGATCCAACAATCTCCTACTTTAGCAATATGTATACTCTTTTAATTATGTATTGTCAATCTTATGTGCGCACATATTTTTCTGTCATCCTAATGTATTTTTGAACCAATTCCGTTCATCAATTACATTAGCTCATGACTAAACCATCAATAATCTCATTACTAACATAACCAAATGACATGAATCATGATGTGGATGTGTAGCATAGAAATTACACACAATTGTGATCTTACGTGCCAATTTCTAACTAGGTCTCCCACTAAAAACTTAAAACTTAATTTCATAAACTTGTTGTAAAATACAAAAATTCAAATAAATAATTCGCAAATCACATACTCAAATGTAAGATCAAAACAAAATAAGAGATATAATGCATAACTCAATCCTTTTGCAACACCATACATATAACATAAATAACTTGTTTTCTGTCCCAAGTTTCATATCCAAAATTACAATAAGTAAATAGAACATCAAAATTAAACATCTAATGGACTCCCACTAAAACTAAATTTTTCTAACAGAAATTACCCCCATATGAGCAACATGCTCTTCAAACTTATTGGGTGGTAATTCTTTAATAAGTGGATCCGCTAACATGGAGTCTGTCTCTATATGTTATATGGATAACTGACCATTCTGCACTCTCTCTTTTACAACCAAGAACTTGATGTCAATGTACTTGGACTTTGACGAACTTCGGTTGTTGTTTGCGTATAGCATAGCTGAATTATTGTCACAATATAATTTTAGTGGTCTCTCAATAGACTCCACTATACACAGCCTAGTGACAAAATTGCGTAGCCATACACCATGATTCGATGACTCATGATATGCTACAAATTCTGCTGCCATTGTGGAAGATGATATAAGTGACTGTTTAGCACTCTTCTATGAAACAGTTCCTCTAGCTAACATATAAATGTAGCCAGATGTAGATTTCATGCTATATTGGTATCCTCCAAAATTAGAATCGGTATACCCAATGACCTCTAGCTTGTCCAATCTCCGATACGTGAGCATGTGTTCTTTTGTTCACTTCAGGTACCTCAAGACCCGTTTGGCTGCTTTCCAATGATCTAGACCTGGGTTTGATAAGTATCGGCCCAACATGCAAGTGATGAACGCAATATCCAGACGCGTACATACTTGCGCATACATGATGCTCCCAACGACTGAGGCATATGGATACTTTTGCATTACTTTCTTTTCTAAATTATTCTTTGGGCATTGACTGAGACTGAATTTGTCTCCTTTTGCCACAGGGGTATGTCCTGGTTTACTGTCTTGCATGCCATACCTTTTCAAGACCTTTTCGATATAATTCATTTAGGACAAACCCAATATACCTTGGGTTCTATTCCTCAGTATTTCAATCCTTAGGACAAATGATGCATCACTAAGATCTTTCATCTCAAATTTCTTCATCATAAAGTTCTTAGTCTCATGCAACATATTTATATCATTGCTGGCAAGCAATATGTCATCGACATATAAAATCAGAAACACAAACTTACTCCCACAGAACTTGAGGTATATAGACTCATCCACAAGATTTGACTCAAAATCAAATGAGACAATCACATTGTGAAATTTGTAGTACCATTGACGAGACGCTTGCTTTAGTCCTTAGATGAATTTCTTAAGTTTGCACACTATAGACTTTGCGTCTCCTAACACATAGTTTTCTAGTTGCACTATATAGATTGTTTCTTCAATGTCACCATTGAGAAAAGCTGTCTTAACATCCATCTGATGAAGCTCTAAATTGAAATGCGTAACTAATGCCAATATAATTCTTAAAGAGTCTTTCAATGAAACTGGAGAGAAAGTCTCTTTATAATCGATGCCTTCCTTTTGTTTAAAACCCTTAGCGACAAGACGAGTCTTATATTTTTTCACATTATTTTTCGAATCCTTCTTGGTTTTAAATATCTACTTAGAACCAATGGGTCTCGATCCTTTAGGTAATGAGACAATTTTCCAAACGTCATTGTCAGCCATAGATTTTATTTTCTCATTCATGGCATCGATCCACTTGTGAGAGTTGGAGTCTTACATGGCTTGCTGAAAATTTATAGGGTCATTTTCTAACATGTCAACATCAAACTTATGTTCTTGAAGGTAAACTACATAATCCGAATATATTGCAGACCTTTTCTCTCTAGTGGACTTTCTTATTGGCAATTCTGAATTTTCTTGAGGATTTCCAGTATTGTTATCTACAATCTGGTCAACAACAACATTATTCAGAATTTCTGGAATTTCTTTTATGTACTGTTTGGTCTTGTTGAGTTTGGTCTTCAATAATGGTTTCATTTTCGATAATTGCATTTTGAGTTAAAATGGGTTAAATATCCACAAAACTTTCAATACCTGTGAAAATATTTACATATTCCTCTTCGAATTCAAAATTAATTATTGTATCTCCCCCCCCCCCCCCCCCCCCCCACAAACTCAACATCCTCAAAAAATTTTGCATTTTCCGTCTCAAAAATTATAAATTATGTGGAATTATAAAACTTATAACCCCTTGATCGCTCGGGATACCCAATAAAATAATAACTAACAGTTCTTTCATCTAGTTTCTTTTTATGTGGCCTATAAGGCTTTGCTTCAGCTGGACATCTCCATACACGTAAGTGCTTTAAATTAGGCTTTTGCCCATTCCAAATTTTATATGGAATTTTGTTAGTTGCTTTAGTGGGTACTCTATTTAGGATATGTGCTGCAGTCTTTAAGGCTTCACCCCATAGATTATTTGGTAGAAAAGTACAACTTATTATACTTTTTATCATGTCCTTAAGCATTCGATTGCACCTCTCAGAAACACCATTCATTGCCGACAAACCGGGCAATGTAAAATGAGACACAATGCCGCATTCTTCTATGAAATGTGCAAAAGACCCTTTACATTATTCTCTTGATCCATCATATCTGCCGTAATATTCACCACCACGGTCAGATCTAATGGCCTTAGTGCGTTTGTTAAGTTGTAACTCACCTTCCGCTTTGAAATTTTTGAACATCTCAAGGGCTTGAGCCTTTTGGCTTCATATTTTCTAAAATTAGTTTATTTTTCTTTTATGCAATTTATACAATCACTAAGATCTGAAAAATCTAAGGGTTGTAGAATTTCATTCGACACAAGTCTTTCAATCCTACGTATAGAAATGTGACCTAATCTTTTGTGCCATAATGAAGCTGAATTTTCATTAGTTAATTTTCTTTTCTTGCTATTTGTATCAACATGCAAGGTTTTAATATAAGAGCTATTGACATCCAAAGAATATAGATTATCATAAACAGAAAAAAATCAAAATCAACTTGTTTTGAATCATGAAACAAACCAAAGTTTCGATTTCCAAAAGTACAAGTAAATTCATACTTATTCAATGCAGAAATAGAAATTAAGTTACGTCTAAAGACGGTACAACAAATGTCTCATACAAATTCAAATAAAATTCTGATTTTAACAATAATCTATAAGTCCCAATAGCATCCACTTCAGCTTTATTGCCATCGCCCACAAAGATGAATCTTTCATCATCACTTGACTTCTGACAATTTAGGCAACCCTGCAAAGATATACTTATGTGAGTAGTTGCACCTGAATCTATCCACCAAGTATATCTTGATACAGAAGATAAATTAACTTCCGTGCAAACCATAACAAGATATTTACCTTTATTAACACGCCATGCGTGATAATTCTGGCAATTAATCTTCTTGTGTCCAACCGCACCACAGAAGTAACAGGCATTTTCTGATGTGGCAACTTTCTTGCCCTTATCCTATTTCTTATTGGTGGTCAATGCAGCATCTTTATTATCCTTAATCTGATCAAATCTTTTACGCTTAGCTGAAACCTTAGATTTGAAAGTTGTAGCAAAATGAGCACTTTTTGTCTTATGTTGGTTCAGTTTTTTCTCTTCTTCCACACAATGAGATATTAGTTTATTGAGTGGACATTTGTCTTTCTGACAATTATAGCTCACCCTAAACTGTCCAAAGTGTGGAGGAAAGGATATCAATACCAAGTGCACTAAGAGATCATTAGAGATCTCCAACTTAAGTGCCCTTAGTTTTGAAACAACATTTGACATCTCCATGATGTACTCCCTAACACTTTCCTTATCTTTATACTTCATTGAGACAAGTTTGGTCAAGAGTATACCAATTTCAGATTTTTCACTCTTGACAAACCTTGTCTCAACTTCAGCCAAAAATGCCTTAGCATTGGTAATCTTATCAGAAATTGAGCCTCTAAATGCCTCTGAATTGACATTTTCATGATCATTAGACTCACTCTATTAGATCTCTTCCACTTTTCCTCAAACCTTTGAATTTTAACAATCTCATCAGCTGTTGAGGTATTAGTGACTTTGGGACAGTCTATCATGAGTTCTAAGTCTAAATCAATGACACCGAGAGTTATCATAACACTCTCCTGTCAATACGTAAAATTGGTTCTATTCAACATAGGTATGTCTTTTAGGCTAGTAGTAATGCTAGCTGAAAATACGAACAAAAACACACAAAACAACCACGATTTAGTAAAATTAAATTCTGAATTTTATAAATTATGTTCAAACAAAGGCTAAACTTAACCATCATAAAACAAAGTATCGGTTTTTCATTAATGGTTTACCGGAGGGTAAATAAATAATTTCTTATGATACTTTGCCACAATAATAAAGTAATGATGATTCTATAACATATCGAAAAATATGTCTTCCGAAGGGCCAACATATTGACATATGTATTAATCATAATAATCATCGCTTACTTTAAAATTACTCAATTGTGCATAAAACTTAAATAATTATTACCTTTCGGAGGGCCGACAATTAATTGCTTCAATTAAATGCACACTTAAATCTCTTTTATATAATGAATATAAATTAATTTTGTCAAAAAAGGCACCGGAGGGTACAATAATGACTCAACTAATTTAATTCAAGATATATATAACTTCAATGCCTTTATAAAAATCATAATCTATACTATAAAATAAAACTGAGATGAACACATGATCTAGAGAGAGTTTAAATTTGGAAGCACCTTAAAATAGTCTTTCAAAATTAGAAAGATTTCTAATTTTGTAATTTTTTTCGTTTCAAAAAATTTATCAAAAAATAATTTTTTTTTAAATCCTAATTTTCATAACTACTCAATAAACGCCAAATTAATGGCAGCAGAATCTTCTGTGGCCACGATAAGCCCCACAAAGAAATCCAAGACCAAATCTTGATTAGAATTTTGCGATTTCAAATGAAAATCTTCGAGCAAACCCTAACCAAATTAATAACTTAAAATTGGGCAGTCATGATCTTAATTTAAAACATCTTTTGTGCTTCCAAACTTTCATTTTCAGAAAAATTAAGAAAAAAATCAAGAAAATCGACGAAAAAATCAATTCATAATTCTCTCTAGATCCTTAAAGACCTAATCCTTCGGCAAAGGAAGGCTTTGATACCACTTGTTGGGGAATCATAAAGTTTAAACAATTATGCCTTATCTAGAGATCAAATAATTATATCTCATCTAGGGTTCAAACACTTACACCCCGGGAAAGAAGAAACAATCCCCACCTTAACCTAAAACCATCCTATGCCAAAGAGACCTAAAACATAAACTTAAGTATGGAATATAATACCTGATTCCATGTTGTTTGCCATGGAATCCCGAATTCATTGTAGGAGCGACAACCGTCTCCATGAGCGCAAGACAAGACTTTAGATAGCTTTTCCTTTCACGCCCTTTTGATTTGATTATAGATTAAGTCTTCCAAAGCAACAAGATCGTCCTTGAGAGATCCTCTCCAATTTTCTTATGGATCTCTCTTCTCAATTCTTTAATGGTGGAAGAGAAAGAGAAGGCTCTCAAAATTCTGTATAGAATAACCTCTATAAGAATTCTGAGATGAGTTGGTTAATTATCTTGTGCCTTGGGAGCCCATATTTATATAGTTTACACATCTGACAGCGCGAGTGCGGGTGGCTCACCCGCACTGCATCTCAGTGCGTCTGCACTGGATCAAGACGTGTCCAAACAACCGCCTTAAATTATATTTCATAAATAGCATGTATCCTTAGTGCGTCCGCACTCAGAGTCAGTGCGGGTCATCCACCAGCATTGGGCCAAAACCGAAATCTGAAAATTGTCCAAGTACTCAGTGCGGGTCAGTCCACCCGCACTAGGCTCGAACTTTTTCCTGCGTTGCCCTGAAGTTCATAGAAATTGACTAAGTACTAAGTGCGTCTGCACTCAGATCCAATATGGGTGAGCCACCTGCATTGGGTCCCAAAAAAGCAGTTTTCTGTATTTACAAATCTCAGAATTAGACCATCAATGATTTGATCTTTGCCTAAATTGTTATACACACTTATAGACCACATCCTATTGAATACATAGATTGTCTAATATCTTAATTTGATCACTTTAATTGTGACAACCATATTTGACAGTATAGAATTCATAATTATATTACATATATGCTCAACGTTGGATTAAGATCCAACATATCATGCGTATGTTCTAACATACAAAATTTAGGTGGTGTCCGACACTTTTGGGCACATGTAATTAATTAGAAAAATCACAAACCTTAAAAAATACCCTATTTTTATGCTACAAATTAATTTATCTCAATTCTATAATATTTTCTTTTCTTTTTTTTATGATTTTTTTCTAGAGTTTCAAAAAAAAAGTATCATTTGGGAAAAAAAAGTTACATATATAGGGCTCAAATGTGACGTGTATACGTTCATTGTCATGTTAGAATTAGAACATAATATGTCAACATAAGATGTGTCAAGATTCATATCGTGTCGTTCGTGTCTTCTATGTCAAATTTCAACATATAAAATTTAATAAGATCATAAAAATGAATCGTATCAAGTTATGTCACGGCACTGGACAAAATTTTTAATTTTTAATTTTTATTTCGATTTTACTTCGATTTTCTTTTTTGAATAATATGTAGACGGCTAGTTGTAGTGTGTACTATAATTTTTCTGTACGAAATTTAGATATGTTACAGGTGTAACAATTCAATTTAATTTATTAATTGTTTATTATTTAAAAATTAGAATTTATGTGTAAATTAAATTTTAAAATAAATAAAGTTCACTTTTAGTGTAACAGAAACTTCAAACTCTGATAGTAATCTTTTATTTTTTGCATTATGTCAGATACATGCAAAAGCAACAATAATTGCGTCTTTACCGGTATCTACACGAACAAGTTGATAAACAACAACGAGTCGAAGTGCTAGTGTTGACTAACAATCCCCTCTCTTTCGGTTTTTGAAATGGTGCTAACTCAGACAGATTAGATTTTCGATCTATTCAATAAAATCAAAATTTTGTTTCCCAATCTTTTTTCTATCTAATCTGAAACTGAACAATACATGTGTATATAATACATTGCAACCATTTAAATTGCATCTAATCAGATTCACTTATCCAAATGTAATTAGATGAGATAAAAGAGAGCAAATTTTCAGACCCATCACATAAGCGGCCCAATATATTAATCCATATATATAATTTTATAATTTCAGCAATTAACTATTAATTATACTCCAAAATATTTTGGCACGTAGGATATTTCTAACATTTTCATGTCTCAAATATACACAACCTTTCTTATATTTAAATATTTATTATTATTTTCTAAGAAAAAAATTAAGCTTAATTCATTAAATTGAAAAAGTTTGGAAAAAAAGCTATTCGATTTTGCAAAGATTTCACAAAAAGAAAAAAGGAAGAAAGTACAAGAATCAAACCTATCCACGCTCTCCTAGATTTTATATATTTCCCTCCATCTATACCCACCAGCTCACAATCTCTCTCTCTCTCTCTCTCTCTCCCTCTCCATTTCATCTCTAGATGGATTGCTCATCTCCCTCTCCATCTATCCACCTCTCCCAATAGAACCCAAAACCCCAAAACCCACAAACACATCACAAAATAGCACTCTAATAGGCAAACGAGATAAACAAATGGAAGATGGTACTCCAAGTTCTTTCTCTATCTCCAATCTGATGTGCCAAGAGGATAGCACCGATCTAGACTTTAACATAGAATCAGAAAGTCATAGCAAAATATGTCTCTCATCCCTCAGAGATGAAGGCTTCTCTGAAACTGAGGAAAAATACATAGAGACACTGGTGTCTAAGGAAATGAATTTCTGTATCATGTATCGGCCTTGCTCGTCTTCTTGTTACGATGATAATTTATCCATTGTTATTGATGATTGGTTTAAATCTGTTCGATATGATGCCGTTCAATGGATTCTAAGAGTAAGCTATATATTTTTGTAGAACATTTTTTTTAAGAAAAAAGACCAGAAGAGATTGTGATCTTATTAATAATGCAATGCTTTGAAAAGTTGTTTTAGTTTATATTTTGCCTTCTTTTTTGGATTATCAGACAAGCATCTATTTTGGGATGGGTTTTCAAACATCGTACTTGGCAGTGACATACTTCGATCGGTTCTCGCTCCGACGAGTCTTTGATGTGAGAAATATATTCCTCAAACTAAACTAAACAAAAATAAAATGAATATATCTCCCTCTCCATTTACGAGCTCTAAATATTTTTCACCTTTGTATTTGTAATCATCAGAAAGAAAAACCATGGGCAGCACGGTTGCTATCAATCGCGTGTTTGTCTCTGGCAGCAAAAATGGAAGAATACAGAGCACCAAATTTATCAGAGTACAGAAGCGATGGATGCGAGTTTAGTGCCGATTCAATCCAACGAATGGAACTACTTGTTTTGAGCACGCTAGATTGGCGCATGAGTTGCATCTCACCGTTTGACTATATAAGATTTTTCACGTCACAGTTCGATCATGACCATGGATCAGATGGTCTGATGATCAGAGCCGTTCGATTTGTTCTCTCATCCCTTGCAGGTACATTTGCTTTTTCATGTGCGCTCTTAGTCATCCTTCATGTTCTTTATTAGATGATTTATTTGTGTCCATTCGTTTAGGTGCTCTTTACAGTAATCTAATATAAAGGCCGAACACATTTTTTTTTTTTTTTTTGTAAAATAAAATATAGCAGGACTGGACTTGTCATGTGTTTGTTTATATAATAAATGGCTCAAAGGGTTCTGTTGCTATTTGCAGGAAAATTTATAAATTTTGTTTAAAAAAAATTATAGAAAAAAAATCTGGTAACAATTTAATTATTTTCTTATTAATGCAGGGAGTAGTGTTTTGGATTATAGGCCGTCAACAGTAGCTACAGCCGCTATATTAGCTGCCTCAAATGAAAGATTAACAAAGGAATTAGTGGAATCAAAGATTAACAATCTTTCCCTGTCTGGCTACATAGAGAAGGTATATATTTCACTTGTCCTTTTTTTCCCCTTTTACAATAGAATAAAGAATTTTTCATATTATTCCAGAATCAATTATATTGTTTATGTCTTTTACAGGAGCATGTGTATGCTTGTTATCATGCCATGAATCAGGGGTCAGAAAGGAGTCTGAAATGTTCAAAAAGATTGGCATCTCCAATCTCAAACTCAAATATACATGACACTATTGAAGGAATAGACATTAACATAAATACCCCTTCTCTTTCTTCCAATAAAAGGATAAGGCTGCATTTGCCAACTATCCACTAAAAAAAGCACCTTGACATCTTTTTTGTCATATGTCTATGGGGCTTGTGTTTATTTTATTTTATTTTGTTTCTTTCTTTTTTTTTAGAGAGAGAGCAGAGAGGGTTACTGGTCTTTTCTTATTTTTTGATTGGTTTGTCATATTATTGATTTTGTGTTTCTTTATTTTTTGAGTGCATTTTAAGAGAAAAATAAATAAATATTTATGGTAAGAGATGAGTCCCCAAGAGACCAAATTGAGGAGATTGTTTCTGCATGGCATTTTGTCGTCTAGAGGCCTGTATTCCTGTTGTCGTCTAGAGAATTTGGATTTACTATCAACTTATATGGCTCAGGCCAAAACATATTGTTAAGTACCATTAGCTGACAAAAAATAAATTTTGGAAAGTGGTCACAAAAGGTGGGGCTCACTTGGGGGAAGTGGATTGGAGATGGTTATCTTTGGCATCCAGTCTAGAGAGAGATATATAGTCTGAGTAACTGCAGTGCACTTTAGGTTTGATTGCAATTGGTCAGCTTTGTAAAGTTATAATTGTGTGTAAGTGTAATTGGTTTTTATTTTATTTTTCCCTTACCTTTTTCTGTTATTTTGGAAATGAAATGAGATTGCATTTGTTGGTGTGTGCATCACTTTATATCAGAGCAGTGCCAAACTTTTCAGATGGAATCATAGAATCCTATGTAACATTTTTTCCATTTCACTCTTTGCTCTAGATGAAATCATAAGAACCTTTGAAGCTTGGCTTTCTAATCAGTCTCGTACTGTTACTTAGAAGTTTCTTTTGCAGTACAAAACAGAAACCGTCTCCAATAATTTTAACAAGTTGAATCACTGCTTTTAATTAAAAGGCTATATTTACAACAAAAAATCATCCAGTACCAAATTAGTTTCATCTGCAGAACATAAAAAAGAATTTTTCATGTTGTTTGACAATAAGTTTCTGTGTACTAATAATTTCAAAAACAGTGATTTTGTACGTATTTTAAAAATAGTAAAAGTTTTCAAAAATTATAAAATCTCATTTTCAAACATATTTTAGTATGAATATCGTATTGAGCGGTTCGAATCGATAATTTAAACTTTGAAAACAAAGATATAAAAAGCATGAGGTATTGGAATCCTTCTAAAAAAAAGATTGCATACTTCTTAATTGGCGCTTGATCAGTGGCCAGTCAATTTCTAAATTGAATCAAAAATTTGATATACAATATTATTTAAACTACAGGACGCAAAAAAAAATAAGGCTCGGTAATAATGAGAAGAAATTTAGTGTACAATTTTATGTTCTAAACAGCTCAACCTTAAATTGTATTAATTAGTTCAATAATCAAATTCAAACGACTAATTCAGATCAGGGCCGGTTCTGAAAATTTTGAGGCTCAGGGCGAAAGAAAATTTTGAGCCTTTATATATACCAGTGATGTAAAAAATGGTCTTAACGGCTTATTATATGCATGTTTAATCGTTAACGGCGATCAAACCGTTATAAATACACTTATCGAAGGTCTATTAGTGAATTTTCTGATTAATTGGTCGATTATTCTCGATTATTCCCAATTATTCTGTTTAGTCTAGTTTGATCGTCTGTTTATTTCCGTTTATTTCCAGTGATTATTTATTTTTACATTGTTTTTTTTTTCTGTGACTGTGTGATAATAAGTTTCGTAAATCATGTATTGCAGTTTTATTTGTGCTTGACTATTCATTCAATTTTTATATATATATATTTTTTCTTACTTATTTTGAATTAATTGATTAATTCATCTATTAATTATATACCATATATTTTTCTTACTTACTGATGTATTTTTTTCATTTAGTGCAACATGTTCATATATTAAATTAAGTTGTTATTACAAACAAAATTTAGTGATTTTATGTTGGAATGTTTCATGTCTTTCAAATAATATATTATTAGTATAGTATTTGAAAACGCTTAATTCTCAAATTTATTTTTTCATCAAATAAATGTGTTACTTACACATGTAAAGTATGTGTGTATTGTTAAGCGTAGTGCCATGTTATAATAATATAACTAAGTTAAATTAAGTTTATTTGATAAGTTTGATGAGTTATATAATTTTTTATAATAAATTATGAATTACACATAATTTTAATAAAAATACAAAATCGTCTGCATAAATTCTGATTAATCAGCAGTATACCGATTAATCGCTTAACGGTATCCCATCGTTCGACAAGCGCATACCGTTATTTACAATACTGATATATACAAAAAAAATTATTGATATGCCAATAAATCATACCTATTTATATAAAAGTTTGGATCATTTATATATTCAAAGTTTGAGCTCTAATATTTTATTTATTTAATATATACATTTTTTTTAATATATGCAAAATATTTTTTTCCTTTGAGGTCCCTTGAATCTTTGGGTCCGAGGTGATCGCCCTGGCTGTCCAGCACCAGGGCCGGCCTGATTCGGATAAGCATCGATCTTCATCAGCATCACAAACTGATGTGCATATATTATTGATTGTTACACAAATTAATACTAACAAATTCGGATAGTTTCGTTTGTGATCCTAATTTGTCAATTATCGATTACTGAGAGAATTATAGTGAGCAATAATTAACTTGCGAAACAAAAAAAATTATTCAATATTTTTCTTGAGAAAACTTTCAATAGTTTTAACATAATTAAATTCGCTATCTGACAGAATTCCAGTGATAAGGTATAGATATTGTATATAATAAAAGCACGGACTAGACTCTGATTTTTCGTAATTATTAATTAATGGAGATGTAGATTCATCCCGCATACCCGGCCTATTCACAATCATTTTTCGACACGTGGTAAGGTGTGAACCGGGTCGAATAAGTATACGCTTAAATAAGTGGCCACTTACTATAAGATAATATTAATATGAGATCAAAGCAAAAAAGAAAAATATATTAATATGAGATTATAAGACAAAGCTCTGGCTGCACCACTTACTATATGCAGGTCTTACCTTACCTCGCCTTACAGCTGGTAAAAAGGTTTTTCACTTCTTTTTTGACAGTGCACTGGCACGGAGCTATGAACACTGTTATATTCCTTGTATAGTCAATGTTTGAAACGGGTCATTTATATTGAGTAGTTGTGTTCGTTACACTAAATTCACAGAGAATGTAGATAGAATAATATATTTCAAATGTGACATGAAATGACCAAGGACTTTCTTAGAGCCACTAACGCTTGTGCCTAATCTTTTGTGCATGCATGTGGAATCTGTGGGTTATTTGCCCTTTTCACAAGAGGGTATTTTTCTTTTCCTTTCTTGAAGTGTGCGAAAATATTATGGGGCCAACACTGATTTTTTATTTTTTTCTTGCTTTTGAAGCTTTGCAAATTCGGGTCGGGTGCAGATGAAAACCTTTTATCCGTTATTTTATTCGGCAAGATGAATATTATATTTTATTAACATAACACATAACAAAATAAGGATATGAATCAGAAAAAAGAAGTCGTTAGCTTATCTAATAAAAGCGTGGTTAGAGTTTTTCCCGTACCTATTACCTAAGAACAAAGGAATTAATATAAAATTATATGAGTAGAACTAGGGTGTTCTTAAGCTTACCAAAGTGTAATTTGGTGAATTTAATTTCAAAATCTATTAAATTAATTTTAAATAATCAATTCAAACCGTTGAAACCTGCATATCTTACGAGTGATGTGTCTACATGTGAAAATTTTAAACATTCGAATTAATTTAGTATAAAGTCAAGCGGTCAAAATACTTTCAAAAAATGAATGCACTAAAATTAATTTATTAACCTTCTGATTTTGACCGATTGGCTTTATACTAAATTAATTCGAATGTTTAAAATTTTCACATGTAGACGCATCACTCGTAAGGTAGGCGGAGTCCAACGGTTCGAATTTGTCATTTGAGCTTAAGAACACCCTAGTTCTACTCAAATTATATATGATTATTTTTGTATGTGTACATGTAACATTAACAATATAACAATGTAATTTTTATCATTATAGTTATGGATTGATTTTATATTTAAAATAATAAATTATAAAATTTTATATTTTATGATATTATGTATATGAAGTGTTTAAAGTAATATATTTAAGTTTTCTTATATTTTTTTAGTTACATACTTAGATTATACAGGTTACTAACTTATTCGATAGTTATTGATTATTTGTTTGTTATTAGTTAATTTTAACGGATAAAGTTTTTACTAAACAAGTAATGATAAAATATGGATAGAACTAATTTTACCCGGATAAAGTACAAAAAATACCACCACTCAATTTATAATATAGCCATTGACACTCCTATTGACAAAAGTACTCTAGATTTCAAGTGTTTGCTATTTGAAAAAGATAAGTTATAATAATAAAAAGAGGAGAGTTCAAATGCCTCCATTTTTTGTGTCTCCATCATGCCTCCATTTTTAATAATTTTTATAACTCAAAATTTAAAACTTAAAAGTCAAAATAAAATTGTTAGATGTGATCTATATTATTTTCTCTATGTGCCCATAAAAAATTATGACATTTCAATTTTGTTTTTATGTGGATTAATAAGTTGAAAAATCAACGTCTGAAAATTATTAGTATGTTTTTTACAAGCTCTTGATGACAATCAAAACAAAATTGAAATGCCATAATATTTTACACGTGCATAGATAAAATGATGTAGATCATATCCAACAATTTTATTTTAACTTCAAAATTTTAAATTTTGAGTTATTAAAGTTTTTTAAAAAATGAAGGCATGATGGGGACACAACAAATGGAGGCATTTGAACCCTCCTATAATAAAAACATGATATGACTAAATAGTTATTAACATTATAAAAAAAAAATGTACACATGATTTATGTAGGTTTTTATCAAATATGACACTATTTAACATTAAGCAGTATAAATAAATTAAAGGTTCAATTTTAAATACACTGTATGCAAACCTTATGAAATTTAATGCATGAAAAATCTAATTTATAAAGAATTTGTATACAGTTCTAATTCTTTATTAACAAAAATGGTTGAGGCACTAGTTTCTTAAAAAAAAAAATTGTACGACAAAATTATTGATATCAAAAGTGATGGCAGACATGGCTGTTATTTTATTGTTTTTTAAATAAAAATTTGGAACAAGTCTTTTAATTTGAAATGTTCATAATTAATTATTCAATCAATTTTCGAACAATGTCGTCTCCTTACTAAACTAAATATCGGTTCTCTACTACTATTAATCATGATCTGAACAGAAACTAAACCATAAAATTCCTTAGAGATTCTACTCCATAAGCATCCTGCACAATATCTAAAAACAAGAATACAAGTATTATATCTTATCAGTATCACAAATAAACAATAATTTCACAACAAATCAAGGACTATTTGGGACAATTGAGCAAATTAAACCATCATAACGTCGATATCTTTCATGCATGGAAAGAAGTATAATTTTATTCAGCTCTTCTTAAGACGGAAAAGTGAGATTTATACGTGCGTAAATTGTCTACCTCTGAGTTATTGTTCTCTGTCAAATCTAATATCTGATTCTTTTTTTTTTTGACAATTGTATCGTTATCACCGTTATACAGAGATGGACTACGGTGAGTTAGAAAGTAAGAATCTTATTTTACTTTTTGTTTATATTTTCGTTTTGAAGTTCAGATAATTGTTTTAAATTATTTAAAATGATCTCAATATTAAAATGTGCAAAATGTGCTAGAAGATCAAATTTTATATTATTTTTTTAATTTCTTTTGATATGTAGAAAATCTATCGATTCAGAAGATTCTGGATCATTACAAAACATTCTTTTTTTCTACTTATCTAAAAGAATAGTAAAAAAGATTAAAAAATATGTAAAATTTGATTTTCAAAAAAAATATCTTATAGATACCATATTAAGTGGTTTAAATCACTTATTTACTTTAAAATTAAAACTGAGATAATTGATGACTTCACAAAGCACGTAGCTTCACAGCCATCACTCCAGTTAACTGTAGTGATCAATTAATATATCCTTAGTCAAAATGACACAAACATTTGAATAGAGTCGCATCTATACCCCTCTTAACGCGGAAATAAACGCAAATTGTTAATAGTGATTACAAATTGCATTAACATGGCATTATGTATACATTGCGTGTTTACTTTGTTTGTGAGCAGCGTGCTTGGTATCAACCAGATTAGAGCGGAGTAGGTCTGATGTTCATCAGAACTACTTTAGATACAATGAGTTTTAAAATCATTCGATTTGTCACTTTAAAATCCATGTGTTATGCTTTAATATTCGTGTTATATCCGTTTTAATTTTGTGCGCATGTATCTTAATTAAAACGGATCGGGCAGTCTAGAAGTCCATTAAATCTAAAGTAGATTCAATGGACATTAATTTCCGTGGGCACGGAACTATTAACACAACAATTTCATTTTTTTAATTTTATAGACAATTTTATCCTCTATATATATTTCTTTCAAATGCTATTTTTGGTACAGGTGATTATGTAATCTTCTAGCATGAGGACCATTTATAAATTACTATATATTCTTCATTGTTAGATCTTCATCTGATTTGAAATAACAACAAAAAAGAAATATTAACCCATACACATCTGGTTGTACTGAACATCAATGATTTTAACTTTCATAAAACATGTATTTTGTTCCCTTTTTGTTTAAATATATTTAGTTAATATGAGAAATATGAAGAAAAAAAAACTACTACATGATATATCATTTTTTGTTTAACAAATTCAAAATAACACACACTTACAAAAAAAATAGAATAAAAGCATAAAATTATTACTGCTAAGCAAATCTTATTTTGTTGTACACATTTCCTGTAATGCAAATTTAGAAACTTTAAAAAAGTAGCGATTTAACTGAGTGGTGTAGTGGTGTCAAATGTGTTTTTTTTGGAGGCTAGGTATTGGCTACGCGACTGGTGTCAAATGTCAATATCTTATCGAGCAGCATAGCATCTACAATTTGGTCGATAGATTGCTTCGTTTACTTGTCACTCTCTCGGTTAATTTCTACAACCAGTACTGGTAAGCCCGCAATTTTTGCTTTGAAGTATACTGTATACATTAAAGGTGAAATTGCTGAGAAATACAACAATGATGATATGACCATATATTTCAAGAATTTGAAGAAAATCAGAGTAGACCTGTGTAGAAAGCAATTGTTTTTTGGTATATACTTCTATTTTAGTATTATCAAGCTATTTTTTGTTCCGATTTATATATTTTATTTTTATGATAGATTGATATGTAGTATTGGTGTCCTATATGAGGTGAAATTGCTAGATGTATGGACCTTTTTTTTTAATATAATTATAGAAGGTATATTATAAGAGTCGGGCACTTGCAGGCGAAGTTGTGCATGAAATAATTAAAGATCATGTTTAACTTTACGTTTATATTTTTGTTTTCATAGTCAACTTAAACCGTTCAACATGATTTTCATATTAAAATATATCTAAAGAGTAAATTTTATATTTTTAAGAAACTATTTTACTTTATGTTTAGTTAGATAGAAAATTCATTGATCAAAAGATTATGAACCACAAAAAAACATTGATTTTCTACATATCTAAAAATAAGAGATATATAAAATTTGATCTTCAAACACATTTTACTATATAGATTATGTTGAACGGTTCGAATCAACTATTTGGGTTTTGAAAATAAAAATATAAAAGTGAAGTAAAAATGTAAAATACAACCCTTCATGATGAAACACAATAACTCAACTGATACTATAATTGTAAATTTTAAAAATCCATAATAATTAGTTCTAGCCTTCCAAAATTTATTTTAATGTTCATAAATTAAATAAACTCATTCATATTTTGTATCTATGACATTTCATATAAAAAATATTGTCTTTTGTCACTATGTCAAAAACTAACTCTTAATATCAAAACATCTCGATCGGTGATAGAAGTTATCTGATCACCTCCGCATTAGTATATCAGGTAATAACTAAATGACGAATCTCAGCTATGATCTTGATCAGTGTTGTGAGCTTGTGATAATATGTGCATGTAAATTTAGTTACATTTAGAAGTGGAGACATTTTCTTTTCTCATGATGGACTTATTTGGCACAAAGGAATTGTAATGGAATAGAGAAATAGTGTAAAATTGTAATGAAATAGTAGTCGAATATGAGTGGTATTGAAGTAATAGAGAAAAAAAAAATGAAAAAAGTGGAATTGAAAATATGCAGTCAAACCCTTCTCTTTTGCATTTTAATTAACCCCACTCTATTTCATCTCACTATTCTATAGGAGATGTGAAATTGAGAAAGAGTGACTTTTCGACATGTTAGAATTGGCTTAATTCTACTCTTCTACTATTCTAAACGTGTCGAACATAATTAAAATTACATGGAACAGAAACCCCTCATCTTTTTCACTTTTCAACTATTTCACACATTTGCCGAACGGGCCATGGAAATCAATATTGCAAGCTTTATCGTTTTTATCATAGTTTGAATTTATTGTTTTTAGAATATTCGTCGTTCAATAACTTGACAGTCAATATTAAGTCTTTATTTGAGTAAAGATTGGAGGTCAAAACAGACGATTGTTCATTTCGAGTTTTGAACCTGTTACACGGAGAAAATTATCTTTGTCGCTAGACTAAAAACTGATTTTCCACTGTCAAGTCTTTTAAAAAAAATAGAATATTCATTCAACAGTAAAATAATCCTATTAATAAATTAGGGACAAAGCTAGTTAAATATGTAAAATAATTCCAGAAGTTCAAATTAAAGGGAAAAAAAAAAAACACATATAACCAATGTTTTATCAGAAAAATATGGTGACCTATATATATATTCTTTACAAGTTAAATATGTAAAATAATTCCAGAAGTTCAAATTAAAGGGAAAAAAAAAAAACACATATAACCAATGTTTTATCAGAAAAATATGGTGACCTATATATATATTCTTTACAATTCATCTGCTCACTTTATCCAGAAATATTTAACCTTAATATTCTTGAGTGGCAT
>CAXKVR010000663.1:0-24153 GCA_964058845.1 Carex sylvatica
TTATGGTTGCAACTACCATCTTCATGGAGACACTACTTGTGTGCTGCAAAGACTTTCAATTGGAGTATTGTAATAGGTTAGCAACTACTCGCTTCTCTTTTCATCTGACGAAAATATTAGAGTGCTGCAAAGGCATTCAATTGGAGTGTTGTATTAGGGTTACAACTACTCTCTTTTGTTGTCATCTAGAGACACTACTAGAGTGCTGCAAATATCATAGATTAGAGTGTTGTATTTGGGTTATAACTGCCATCTTCTCTTACCATCTGGAAACACTACAAGAGTGTTGCAAAGATATTAGAGTGCTGCAAAGACATTCAATTGGAGTGTTGTATTAGGATTGCAACTACACTCTTCTCTATATTTTGCCATTTCGCATGTTGTGCACTTCATGTGAGGTATTGCATGCTTCATGTAATGTCTAATTTTGACGCCATCTTCGAAAATTGTCTCAATAAGATATTTTTGCTCTTATTTTGCCCTAAAAATGTAACTTTCTCCAAAACCTGCCAAAAAGACCTAAAAACACATTTGTCATAAATAATTTGGAAAAATTGCTACTTTGCATTCGCTTTTTACCATTTTCTAGAAGAAAAGATAGTGATTTTCGTTATATATTTTGGCTTGATCAATTTGTTAAATTTTATTGTTTCTTGTCTTGAGTTATTATGCAGGTTCTTGATGATATAAATAATTCAATAAACATCAAGGATGCATCATCAAATGCTACACATATCAAGGATGTACTATAATGGACCAAGGAATGGACTATGGACTTAGAAGTCTAAAGTAAAGATTAGTGTATTAATTAGAAATCTATGAAATTAGTAAAATATGCTTGAAATTGAGGTGATTCACATAAACTATTACAATAGTTAAGGAACCATTGCAATGGAATAATTAAAATGTCAAAATACACAGAGAAACCTATTTATTTCGTTATAACGGTTAATTAAACGTTGTGACGAAATAAATCATTTTGGACCACAAAATTTTCCATAGAGTTCAGTTGTACCAACCGTTGTAACGCTTGACAAGCATTAGGGTTCCCATCGCAGCCAAACCTGTTAACTAGGACTAATTGTTTCAATGGTTAATCAAGTGTTATAACGATTGATGCCAGTTACCTCATTTTATTTCTCTCTCTATAAATAGAAGTAAAATCTAGGTTTGTGATAACAATCTTGCAATATTTTGTATTATTTTCAATTATAGACTTCTTTATTGTTGCTTGTACATCAAACTTCAATATCCTTACAGCAATCTCAAGAATACTCCAACATACTCAATCTTGTGTAAGAATTAGAGTGATTTGTGTGAGATCTCTTATTTGTAAACACTAGAGCTTTTAGTGCTGAGGAGCTAGTTCCGTACGTGCTCTGCCCGTGTGGCTTTCCGAAGTTTGTAAGGGCTCACCGGTTCTACCTTGTACTCCTTTCTCATTGGGTAAAGAAAGGCGCGTCATCAAGAAAGTTGCGAAGTCACAGAGGCATAGGCGTTAGTGCCAAACTCCGTAATCATATCTCGTGTCAAGTCTCTTAACTCTTCTATTTACTTTGCGTACACTTAGGTTTTCTTGTTTCCTCCAAGAACAACTTACACACACATTAAAGATATGTTAATAGTGAATATAAAATCATTTAGGGTTAAAATTTTAAAAGGCCATATTCACCACCTTCTAGGTTTAGGGATAACAATACTTTGGAGTTGCTCTTTCTCCTTGAGTTTTTGGAGAGGCATTTTCGCGCATTACAATCTCTACTACATGTCTAGTACAAACGACCACTTACCTCAGATCTGGTGGGAGGGAGGTAGAGCACTGCAATGGGGTCAAAGAAGTAAGTGGGACATAATTTGGGCAGTGGGACTTGAGGCCCTGTGGCATGAGAGAAATTAGAGACATTTCTCCAATAAGAGGAAGGTCTTTCTAAAAGGAACATCGACTCTAATAATCCCGTCTTCATCTACCAAAACTACTGGAAATATTTCAAAAAAAGGTAGGCATACGACGTACAAAAAGCTCCCGACCTTCTTTATCTCTAAAAATCTTACATGTGCTTATTTATAAGACAACCATTGATATACATTTGGACAACATTCATATGGGATGTTAGACGTTGGGTAGGGGAATACGTATTTGGGACTTTGCGAGCCACTACAATACCCTGCTTACAGCGTTATTTTGTAAATAGAGTTGTTTATTTCTTAGGATTAATTGAGGTTAATATGAGATAATCCTGAGCTTTGTAAATACTCTTTTTAATTATAATCAATCGTTGGCCAGTCTTTGCTGCTAATCTTAAAAATAAAATAAAAAAACATTGTGCAGTTGAACCAGGCGCTATTGGGTTTCATTTTGCTTCTATCTTAAATTGTGTTTATTTCCATCTTTAATCCGCTTTCTGATGCTCAAATATTTTGAGCTTTGCTTTTCTATATTGTAAGCAACAAGACTTTTGTACTTGTTCAATGAAATCAAATGAAAGGCAAAACCCTCATATTTTTTTCTCAAAAACAATATATATTTCTCTTTTTCCCTTTTAGGTTGTGAATTTTTGTAGTCTTTCTGTTTTTATATTTTTTATATTTTCTTTTGTTTCATTTTTTTTAGTCTTATAATCATATTTGTATCTTGTCAGTGTTTTAAGTGTGTTGAGAAGAAATTATATATTTCAAATTTTCAATGTCGTGTATACTATTTAGTGAGTTAGGTATGGAGGGTGTTTTAGATTATACCAGTCTCCCATTAATGTGACCGGTACACGTATTAATGAAAGCTGAGAAAATCGTTACATATATTTTAATTAAGCATACATATTATATCAACAAAATAAACACTTAAGTCAGAGCAAGGATAAAAATGTCATTTTTATTTAGAGTGAAATTATTTTCTTCTATTATATAGACTTTCTAATTAAATTTTTTTTTATTCCGATCAACAAAATTCAATTAAAAATTATTTCTATTAAATACTATTGAATTGAAATCAATGGAACTCTCCTGTACTCACATCTTCTGGAATGCCTACTACAAAAGGCATTTATTGCCATATGGCCCATATTACATGTTCTATTTTTATTACAGTAGACAATCTCAGAAGTGGATGAAATAGCTTCATCTTAACCGGTCTATGGGTGTGTCACCATTGATGCATTCTATAGAGTATGCATGCTTAACAATCTTTCAGGCGGAAATATGTGAATTCATATTATTATCTTGCACAACAATCTCGAAATAATAAAAGTGCAAATCGATGTTGTTAACATTGATTTTCTCTAATATTTTGTTGTACTAAATTTCTAATTAATTGGATTGATAGAAAATAATCTTTAGTGTTTGAATATAGCAAAGTGAGACATGCAGTGTACTCATTTACATGCATATATATAATATATATGGAATAGGATGAATAATTATTTATATTAAAATTGAGAAAATCATACTAATTTGATGATCCATTCTTAGTACTTAGTAGTTTACTCATGACAAATTTGCATCCTTTAATATTAATAATATTTTTTCGCAATATATTATGATAGTAGTTATTTCATAGTATTTTGTTGTTTTCTAGTTATTGTTAACATTAGATAACATCACAGTTGAAGATAAATTGTATTTGTTAATAAAATTTTATGTAAATTTTAAAAGATTATTTCAGTCTCATATCTTTGAATACCACTAAATTTACATCTAGCATAAAATATTTTTAGCTCCCTCTCTTAGCAGGGTACCGACTTCATTTTTACCATGTAAAAAATAAAATTAGAGATGAATACGATCACTTAATCTTTTCTCTTATGAGAAGTGTGAGAAAGAAATAGAAAAAAATGTAAATTTAAAAATTAATAATTTCACAGATAATAGATGCATTTTATCTTCTTCTTTCTGATAATGATTTTTAATCTAACTACACTGCGAACTTCTAGTCTTAAAAGTATTTGACTTTCATAATATTTTTCTTCTCGCTTATAAATATGAAATTATTAAATTATAAAATTGAGAAAGAACAAGGGAACATGCAAAAAGGGTGTACCAGCTCTTAGCTCAATGGAATACATAAAATTCACTCGCCTAAACAATATGTCAATATCATGCATTTATTCTGACAAAAATAGATATCCTCGTTTGGACAAAGGAGCTAAGAAGGCTTAATCTAATAGAATTAGTGCCTCAAGAATTCGGACAAAAGGAGCTAAGGAGGCTTAACCTGAACAAAATTGAGTAGATCTTAATTCAAACTAAGAAGAAATTGTTCAGGATGATTAAAGAACTGAGTCTAAAGGACTCTTAAGTAGGACTCTTTATATTTGTGGCTCAATCATGTCTCTATTTTTTTAATTACAATAAACTAAAATTAAATACTCAAATATTAAAACAAAACCATTAGATGGGGGAATATCTCGGTCTAATGCGTTTTGTGCTATATGCAGTTTGACTTGTAATCAGGCCCGGCTATGGTGCAGGTAGGGGTGTAAACGGATCCGAATCCGAAAAAAAGAAGCAAATTCAGATATTTGAATATGAATATTTTTCTATACAAATCCGAATTCAAATAATTTTTTAACTGATACAAATACAGATACGATTTCGAATATGAAGTCGAATACGAATTCAAATATATCCGTATCCGACATTTTCTTTATTTTGAATATCCGAATTTTTTAATGATCAACTATCTCTAGCCCGCACAGAAGTTATAAATAAACCATTACATTTTGGGCCGGCCTGTTAAAATAAACTTTCAAATATCTACAGTTAAACTTTACATCTTTAGATCGATCTACAAATAATATATTTTACATTTTACTGTGACTCTTCGTATTTCTTCTACAAGCTTCGAACTCTCTTAGGTGATTTTAATATTTGCTTCTTCTACAAACTTCAGATTTTACTCTCCATACTTTTTTAATCTCTTCGCTGGAATAATCATTTAACTCTCCTGAAAAATCTTTTGTAACCAACAAACTTATAAAAAATATTTAATTTAATTTAAATAAAAAAAGTTATATTTAGATGTTACTTTTTACTAGAATATACATTAGTATTTTATTTTTAATTATCTGAAATTTATTGATATCTATCCGTCCGAAATCCGATCTGTGTCTGTTTAATATTTGATCCGTATCTGTATCTGAAAAATTATAATGAATATGGATACAGTTTGACCACTATCCGATCCGTATCCAACCGTTTATACCCTTAGGCGTGCAGGCATTTATGTCGATGGCCCTGAGCCCCAAGATTCAAGGGACGCCAAAAAAAAAAATTAGTTTGTGTATATTAAAAATAAATAAAATATTAGATCTCAAATTTTGTATATATAAAAGATACAAATTTTTATAAATAGATGTAATTTATTGGCATATCAATAAACAATTTGCATATATAAAGAGTTCAAACTTTTCTCCAGCTCGGAACCTCCAAATCTTGAGAACCGGACCTGCTTGTAATAATTATAATTTTAGTATAACAAGTAGATCCTGGTTCAGACTGGTTATAGGGTGCCAGACGTTTTTGGAGTACTTGGAGATCGTAATTAGGGTTAAGACGGCCATCTGGTAAATGATGGGGTTAGACAACATGGATAAATGTTAGGCCAGCAACTCAGCATTCTATGAACAAACTCTATTTAAAGCAATAAAGCCCATTTAATATCCAAACCCATTAACACACTAAACCTGTTTCACTGTCTCTCAAAATCTTTCCCATTTTTTTTTTAAAGATTAGTGCCTTTAAATGCATAATTTCTTTTTTTGATGGTCAGCGGGCTAGCTCGCTAAGAAATTTTCATTATATAAAAGAAGTATTATATTTCCGCTACCATCATCAAGTGACAAGGTTGCAGTTTTTAATTCAGATAAATATTTACAAATATTTACTTAATTACCATCCACCGTTACTTAGTGAAATAAGCCTCCTTCTTCCCAGTGCATGAGCCTGCCGCCCATGCAATATCCCAGCGCATTTTTCCTTGACCCGTTAGTCTCCTTCTTCCCTCCCACCATCCCTCAATAGGATCATTATTCGTCACTGCTGGCAGGTTCAGTTGCGCCCCTAAATCTGTCTAGAATCTCCTCGAATATGCACATGTTGCCATAAGGTGATCCCTTGTTTCTAATACACCATTGTTGCAAAGCGCACATCCTGTTGTTATCGCACATCTCCTGTTTATTAATGTTTCTTGAGTGAGGATACTGTCCGATATCATTAGCCACAAGAATATCCTGTTTGTTAAATGCATAATTTCCATTTCATATACTCGCTCTTAAAAGACTATTTATCATCCTTCCCATTTCATATACCCTCTCTTAAAAGTTAAAACACTCTTTTATTTTATTGATCACTTCAGCATTTCAAGAAACAACCAAGAATATAATTAAAAGTGACCACAATGCACCTCCACCTCTCTCTCCTACTCCTCGGAGCAACTATCATGCTGACATTATCAGTACTACCTCATCAGCCGCCGCCACCCTGCAGCGAGATAGCAGAATGCGCACTAGCTCTAACTGCTGTCTCTCCTTGCTTCCCATACATCAAGACTCGAAACAGCGGTCCCGCTTCAGCCCCATCAGCAGTCTGCTGTAAGATATTCATTAAAGCAGTCAGGGCTGGTAGGGCAAGATGTGTCTGCTACCTTTTGTGGGACCCACTTCTTCTGGATTTCCCGGTTGATACTAATCGGCTGGTATCACTGTTTTCTTCTTGTGGGGCCAGTGCGTCAGTCTCAGCTTCTTCTTGGATCCATGATACATGTGGAGGTACGTTCCAAAAAAATTATTGTTGTGATGCCAGTTCGTTCCATGCGTAAAACTTGTAGGTTTACAACACTAAAGTTATATAGTACTTCTAGTTCATGCCTTTTTGGGCGTTTAATTAAAATTTGGGCTGAATCAGACAGGGCCTTTAAGAGCTAATATTCAGACAGTATTCTGCACCATGTCGTAGTGAAGTAATTCTTATTTTTACTGTCACAATCTTGTTATAAGATACATCGATCGAAGGTTGGCTTTGTTGTTACCTTTTGCGGTTGCACCAAAATTAAATATATATATATAGCTAAAGAACCTGTTGTTTTATGATAAAGTTGTCATCTTTTTACTGTAATTATTTCTAAAATTGGCCTCTTACAGAAATGGGGACCTTGCCTCCTCTTAATACCGTTGCCCCGGCTTCTACCAGAGCGTTCAATTCGAGCATAGGTACATTTTTTTGTGGTTTATAGTTTTATAAAATGCCTATTTGTATTACTTCTGTCATAAGAATCTGTTACTGCACAAGGTGCATGGTACGACATATATTATTCTTAGTACCATAATTTGACTGAAATAGTAAGATGTATAAAATACACGTAAAGTTCAACTCGTTGCATTACTGTATATTGGTTCATAGCAAATGAAATTAGCCCCTATAACTGGTACAGTAATATATTTTTAAATTTTCTTTTTTACTATTTGTTTGTAATTATATCTAAAACTAATGTCTCAGACACCAATACTGTGTTACCATTTCCAAACGAGGCACCTAGTTGTTGCAGCTACTTCAGTTCAAGTTCAGGTACTTGAACTGAAGTATTTTACAGTTTATTGTTCTTTGTATTGTCTAATTGATGTCTAATAAAAACTTGTTCTATATATGCATTGTATTTAGACTGGTCTCAAATCATACTTGTGCATCGAATTTTCCCCCATAAATGTATAATATTGCAAATCTATAACCCGATCTGGCTCAATATTTTTGACAAATTGATGGGCTCAAAACCTAATTTAAATCCAAACCCAACTGATACATAAACAAACTTACCAGCTATGAATTTTAAGATGTTATTACTTTGCCATTTACACATAATTTGTCGATTATATCTCAAAAAATGAAAAAAGTAACAAATTAAAGAAAAAAGGCGTGATGTCGATCGATCTTTATGTATAGCAGCACATGGAAGCTCTGGACAAGCAAAGGTTGCTTATGGTTTCCCAAGTGACCAAATTAGCATCTTCTTTTGGGGAATTATTTTGCTTATTGTTTCGCTCATGCCATTGTGGTGGCTTTTGTTCAAGGCAAAGGCAAATCTGTGTTCAAGTTTAAAAAATTTGTTGTTTAGCATTTGATTTTGTTGGAATTTAGTTGGTAGCTAGAATTGATAGTGTCATAAAGGTACTTTTACTTTATTTCTCATTTGATGTTGTGAATTAAATCTTTTGAGCGGATGTAAGCGTGGCTTGTTTAATATCTGTTAATTGTGCTTTTATTGTTAAAGAAATTTTCTTACAAATTTGAGAAGAGTGGCTTTATTGTCTTAATTGCTTTTATCTGTACACATGTTTTAAGAATGCAAACAATTTTCGATAATCAATAAAAAAAAAAATCTGATAATGATATCAGGAAATAGTCGGTTACCAGAAGAGTTGATCTTTTTTCATAGGGTAGCATGTACTAAGTCTAGAAAAAATAAAATTCAAACATTGGAAATTGACCAGCAGGTTACTTTCAATGATACTGTTATTCATAAGCATATCCTAGATTTTTATAAGGACCTACTTGGCACTCCTGGCCACACCTTTGCTAACCTAGATAGTAATTTTTGGTCAGACAATGAAATGATCTTAGATGCTGAAAATGCAAATCTTATAGCTCCCTTCACGGAAGCTGAAATACATAGGACTGTTTTTGAGTCCGAAGCTCAGGGGGCACCTGGCCCGATGGCTTATCATTTGCTTTTTATCAATTCTTTTGGGATCTTATCAAACCATACCTTCTTCTGTTGTGTAGACAATTTTACAATGAACAGTTAGAATTACCTCAAATTAATAAATCTATCATTTGTTTGATCTCAAAAGAACCTGAGACACAAAATTCAGACCCTTCAGCCTTGTAAACTCCAGCTTTAAGATCATTTCAAAAATCTTGACTTATAGATTAGAACCAATTCTACAAAGAATCATTGAGCACAACCAATCAGCGTTTTTGAAAGACCGATACATATTAGATAATGTTGTCCTAAGCCATGAAATCATACACCATTGTCAAGTGACAAATCAACAAGGTGTAGTTATAAAAATTGATTTTGAAAAGACTTACGACAAGATTAATTGGAAATATTTGCTTTCACTCATGCATAGTAGAGGGTTCCATCCCAAACGGATTTCTTGGCTGACCAATTGACTCTTTAGCTCTTAATCTTGTATTAACATCAATGGAACCCACACCCCTTACTTCTTTTGTAAAAGAGGAATCCGTTAAGGAGATCCTCTCTCTCCATATCTCTTTCTGTTAGCAGCTGATACACTCAACAAATTGTTCAAAACTGGAAGAGACACATCTAAGATAATTGGGCTGGGGCCTGAATGTCTTAATGGTAAAGCACTAACAAATGCCCATTATGCTGATGATACAATATTATTTCTTCAAGCTTCTCCAAAATGTGTGTTATCAGCATGGTGGACTATGATTATTTTTGAAGGGTTATAAGGGGTGAAAATGAATATAGAAAAAACAGAATTATAACCTATTAATGTCCAATCTCCACTAACTCAAGAGCTAGCTGACTCCTTTAGATGTTCACTTGCATCCTTTCCTTTTAAGTACCTGGGAGTTCCCTTACATAATAAAAAGTTATCTATTCAAAATTGGGGATTTATAGTTGATAAAATCACTAATAAATTGCAGAATTGGAAAGGTCAGATATTATCTTTAGGGGGTAGACTGACTTTAGTCAATGCAGTCTTGTCTGCTGTACCACTTTATGCCTTATCTATGTATGTTGTTCCTAAGACAATTATTGCCCAAATAGATAAACTAAGGAGATCTTTCTTGTGGCAGGGCACTAGTAGTAAACGAAAATATGCCTTATGTAATTGGGAAACTGTATGTATGGCCAAACAGTTTGGTAGAATGGGTATTTTGGATCTCCACCAAATGAATATAGCATTGTTACTCAAATGGTGGTGGAAATTCAAGAATCCCTCTTACCATGGTCTTTGGAAAACTGGCATCACACTTAAATACTATACCAATGCACCAGCCTTGCCTTTTTCTCCCTTCTGGCAGGCAATTTTTCAAAAAGAACATCTTGGTAAGCTTAGCACTCACAGCTATCCAGGTAATCAAGGATCTGTTTCTTTCTGGCATGATATTTGGGTTGACAATTGTACCTTGATGCACAGATTCCCTCAACTCTATGAATTAAGAACCACACAACATATTACAGTCCAACAGGTAGTGGTATCCCAAGGGGCTGACATGTCTTTTCGAAGACAATTAAGTGGTGTGCTGTTGCATGAATGGGGAATACTCTTGCAAATGATTAGCACTCTCTCATTTACACATAATTGTGATCACCTTGCTTGGAGATGGGAAGCCAATGGAATTTTTACTGTCAAATCCTTGTACAAATTTCTCAATTTCATGGGGATTACTGTTAAAAATCAACTGCTATGGTGGAAAGTACCTGTGCCACTTAAAATCAGAGCCTTTATGTGGCTGGTCCATAAGCACATAATTTTGACCAAAAAAGTTTTACAAAAAAAAGGTTGGATTGGAGATATGAATTGTCAGTTTTGTCACCAAATAGAAGACTCTAATCATTTAGTTTTCAAATGTCACTATGCTAAACACATTTAGTTTTGGATGGAGAAATATCAGGATTTACATCAACAGTAGCATTATATTGCTGATGCTATGCAGTATGCTATTTGTCTCCCTAAATTTCAGCAATCTGCATTTCTTGTTGTTGTTTGTGGAGTTATTTGGAGCATCTGGAAGCATCGCAATGACCTATGTTTTAACAGCACTGTCATTTACACTTCAAAAAACCTTATCTTACAAATTGTGCCTTTGGTCTCTTATTGGACAGGTACAGTTAAGCAGGAAGTGCGGGAAGCTACACAGCTGTGGCTGCCACAAGATATTGATGTTATTCCTCTTCAAGTGCTGGATCCTGAAGATGTGCTTATGCTGGACTGGGTGACAGGAGAAGATGATGAGTGAACCTCTCTGTTATATTGTTATGATTGTGCATGTGTGCACATTATCTTGTTTGCTTTCTAGTTTAAACAATGCTTTTGAGTATTTTTTATATTGGACTATGTCTGTATACACCTGTTAGTGGTGTCAAAAATGCTAGCTGTTTTGTTTTATTGCTTGTATTCTTGGGATGCATTAAACAGGCATCTAACATTTAGTATCATGTAATGTTATGTTAGTTTCAATATATAAAACGGGCAAATTATTTCCTTTCTTCAAAAAAAAAAGAAGAGTTAATCTTTATGCCTTTTTTTTAATTTTTTCGAATTTGTTTTTTACCCATTAAATTTATTGTATTTAGAAAAAGAGAAGGGTTCAAATGCACCCAAATTTTTGTGCACCCAAATACACCTTATCTTTTATCTGTGTTTTCAAAGTTAAAACAGTTAATCCGAACCGTTAGATGTGATCTATATATTAAGATGTGCTTGGAGACCAAATTTTACATTTTTTGAAATTTTTTTACTATTTTTTTAGATTTATTGAAAATCGCTGTTTTTTATGGTCCAGATTTGCTAAAAACAGCGATTTTCAATAAATCTAAAAAAATAGTAAAAAAATTTCAAAAAATGTAAAATTTGGTCTTCAAGCATATCTTAATATATAGATCGCATCTAACGGTTCGGATTGACTATTCGGACTTTGAAAACAGAGAAAAATAATTTGAAAGATAAAGTGCATTTGAGTGCACAAAAATTTAGGTGCATTTGAACCCTCCTCTTAGAAAAATTAACTTTTTCAATATCGAACTTAGAATTTTGAGGGAAACGAATTTTTTTTAATTTTTTTTTTTCAAAATAGCAACCCCATTTGAATGGATTTTAGAGACTCAATAGAGTTCTCCTTCCTAATCAATGCCTTTCTAAAACTACACTGTAGTGATATGTGTCCATTTTTGTAACAATAATAATTATAAAGTGCACCGTGCATGTGTTGGTCTTGACTCTTGACTCGCTTTCACAATCCTTTATAAAAATAAGTTGTATTGTTTTTTTAGTTCCAAGTGCCTTTTTCATTCATTTGATGAGGCAGTTGAAGGATTTGGATTTTGATTGTGTTTTGAGGCTCTATCTACTTAGCTTGGCCGAGCTCCGGCATGATTTTCATAGCCCGATAGTTAATAATAAGAAGTTAATTGTTCAGGTCTGTTTAGAGTATTGAAATAGCGATTATATAAAGAAAATGGAATTATCCTCTTCCAGTTTAACCACAATATTGAAAGGTCTCGTAAAGTTCAGAAATAATTTGGAATATGAAACTTACTTTGTAAAGGAAACAAAGATATCAACAAATCAAGGTGCTATTTTTTCTTTTTATTACCGCTGCTCAATGCATAGAAGACGAACTTATAATGCAAACATTTGTTATTACGGAGCCATTGATCTTATTTATTTTTCAAAGTCAATTTGAACCAGTTTTGACTTTTGAGTCATTGTGCAGACTAAATATTTATGTTGTTTCTTCAAACATGAAAATCGAGCATAGTTGTTTCTTCAAGCATTCAGGTAATGCATTATGTTGAAAACTAAAAAACTAGTTGGGGCATAAAGTCAAAATAAACAAGCATACTACAAAAGTACAACCTGAACTATTACTCAACATTTTCAAACTAATTTTTCCAGCTACTTGATGCTTCAGTAAAGGCCAAAAGTGACCATTTAGTCTGGCACATGAACATGTGTCCTACATATACGAAAGGTTTCAAAACTCAGTGATTACCTAAGCCTGAACCTTAAATAAGATCTTTCCACAAAAAAAGGCCACATCTAGTAACTTAAAAGACTCCAAAATATTCTGAATTTAAATTTGTAGACACTACAAAACTAATTAGTTGCCGCCTTAGCCTGCAACAAACCCACTGGCAAGGCTGCTGGGTCCAGCTCAAAACATCCATCTTGAACTGGTCCACCATCTTTAACTTGTACACCATCATCAAGCTTAAAAGCCGGCACCCGGTGCGAGAACCTAAGCATCTCTTCCCTATTCACCATTCTTTTAGCAGCGCCCAATTCACTGTCAACTCGTTTATAAACAGCCGTGAAGCCATTAACCTTCACCAGTGGCACAAGACAACATCCCTTGTTCTTCTTACTGTACTCCTCCAGAACCTCAACCATTTCATACTCATGGATCACCTCATCTGCTGTATGTGGGCCCCAGTCACCAGACCAGTTCTTGTATATAGCCCAAACCTCACCACATCTCGGAAAGATCCGGATTGTGCCCTGTGGGCCACGCTCCCAGTCAACTCTATGTGAGAACAAATTCTCAGCACGGACAATTTCACACTTTTTCTCGACACGAAAATGACCGAGTGTTTTGACAAACCCGGATCCAATCCAGCTTAAACGGCCAAACTCAGCAGTTGATGGAGATTTCAAGTATGAAAATCGAATTTTGAATCTTTTGGAAGATAAAATTTTTTGAACAAAAGCATAAAACCTTGGCATGCCATCATCATCATCATAACAGGCCCAAACTTGTTCCTTTCGAAAGGCGTGGCGGGTCCGGTCCAGATCAAAGTCATGGAACTCCGAATCAGGTACATCTAAGATCGAATCATCCTCATAAACCATATTCTTAAGCGTTTCCAGTTTTGGTCCTAGGTCAATCCTCGCTCTCTCCACAAGCATTTTTCTTATGTGAGATAAGGGAAACTCCTTGGTCAAACGGATCCGGATCGACCGAGTATTAGGAACGAACCGAATCTCTTCATGTCTATTTGAAATTTTAACCCCACAACCATTGCCACTTTCACTACTTGACGAGTTGAGATCGACAACAGACTTTGCCGATTCATTTTCTGTACTTTCTTTTTTCTCTTCCAACCCTCCAGTTGTTGGTAATTTCACAGATTCAACCACAGTATGAATTACACTTTTATCCATGCCCATTTTACCAGACTTTGCCTTTTTCTTGGCTGCAAGCAATGCTGCTACCATCTCCTCCCTCTCTCTGATAAACGGGTCCTGACCCGAATCATCTTTTACAGTTTCAACCACCATGTTCTCTCTATTACTGTCATCTTCTTCCTTTCTTGCCTTTTTTGCAATGGGGACATCATGAGGCGCTAAAATTTTGTTTGAACCCCGTTTGAGAGGGGTGTACTTGCGAAGCGCCGCCTGTTTCTTGGCCATCAAGAGTGTGGTTGCCATTTGTTCTCTCTCTTTGGCAAACGAGTCGTGGTCATCAGTAAGGTCAGGTTCGGGCAAGGGATTGAGCCTGATAACTTTAGCAGAAGGCATTGTGTAGAGTGCAAAACCTACAATTTCAAGAAGATAAAAAACTAAAGTGCAGAAAATAATTAAATTATTAAATCAAACAATATAAGTCTAAATACAAAAGAATAAGCTGAACTCCAATTAATTTCATAAAATACTATGCAAATTAGTTTTTGGCTTCAACTAACCAATTCCATAACATAGAGATGTAATCCAAACAGAAGCCAAGCAGAAACCAAGGTATGTAGTTCAATATACAAACAATCAGCACAGTAAAACACTATGGATAAGCACACTAAAAAAGTAGACTGCAATGTACCAAATGTTTTTTTTTTTTTTTTTTTTTTACTGAGCCTAAATGGTTAAGTGCAGCAAAGGTTAGCAGAAATCAATGAAATAAAGACCTCATTTTATTTGTATTTCGCATTCACATGACTAATCTTAAGTTCGTCGTTAAACTTTCTCTTGCATTCACAAAACACACTAGTAACAAGTTACACAGAATACAAATTGAAGTAAAGGCACTTTCGAACCTTTATTTTTCTATTTTCTTGTTACGGAGGGTGCAATGTGTATTTCCATAAATATTGATTAAATGTGATAAAACTTTCAGAAGAAAGACCGAGAACGCCAACTACGCTGTACTCTGGTTTGGGTGACAAATCGATTTAAAAATATAATACGATTTCGACTCGAGATAAACAAAATCAGGAACTTACACTAAATGCTGGATAGAAAGGAAACACTTAACGCTGCGAGTCGACGAACCCTAGCAATTTTTCAATTTGTCGTGGATTGGGGGGGAATGAAATTTCAATCTTTCTTATTTGAACTTCCCTCCAGTCCTCCGAGTGCGTATCTTCTGAGATATCTCAACTTTTGCGTGAGCGACGTGTCCGGTGCCTATTCGGGGGTAGCGCAGGGGCCCGGTATTATTGAGCTTGGAGATTCGTGAAGACTGTATTTGAACGGTTTAGATTTTCCAAAAAGTCACGCAAAATTTGAGATATCTCAGAGGATATGAATTCCAGCCCTCCAGGCCTCCACTATGATGGTTTCAGTGAGATTTTTATTCCCCTACGGCGGTTCCTGTGAATCCATCTGTGAGGCACTAACCTGATATAGTCCTAGCCGTTAAGACTTAAGATACAGTGGCGTGTGACGGTGTGAGCTGAACTACAATTGTGACCGTTCTGTCTTTACACAAGTCAATAATCATCGGACTGTATATCTCTCCACTATATTATGCACCTTAAATTAAATTGGATGACAAAAAGTCGTGTGACTGGAATTGATTGATCTAAATTCAGATTAAATCTGAACCCTTCAGTCAAATAACATGCATTTTTTTTATATAATGTATCTGTTTTAGATGTAGAAGTCTAAATTAAGTTAAAACCATACCTACCACATAAAAGACCACACATTGTTTCTCTATCTGAAATCAAAACCAACTCCTTTCTCTGTGAGAGATTGCGAGAGATTGCGAGAGAGTGCGATATATTTCTTCCTTTCTCCTTCTTCAATCGAGCGCAACTACTCGCGCATAACCCTAGAGCGCCACCATGCCAGCAGGATACGATTTAAGGTCACGCATGAGGGATTCCTTCTCTCGCCCGTTTAGGAAGTAGGGATTCCTTCTTAGTCGGCACAGAGGAGATGTTGTGGGCCCCACTTTTGGTTTTTGGTGTGGGAAATTGGAGGTGCTGCCTAGGATGAGGAGTCCTAGAAGGGGTATTGTACGTTTGGTTTGGATTTGGGATCGATTTTGGCGTAGGTGTCATGAAGGACTATAGAGAAGGAAGTTGGAATTAGTGTTTTACACGGTTTGAAATGGGAAGATTTAATGAGTATTGTTGATTGGCAATTCGGATTTTATTTCTCTGTTTCTTGAAGCCAATGGAAAGAGAAATAAAGAATTCGTTGAACATTTTAAAATAAACCCTTATACAAAATATTCATTTCTCAGGTTCTCTCTTCTAATATCTTGCTTAGAACTGATAAATTATGATTCATTAGAAGTTCATTTTAATCACTGAGAAAGCATTGTTTTAGTTTTTAGTGTTAGATTTTTTTTTTAAGAAAAAAAAATCTTATACACAATTTAATTTGTCTTTCTTGTATTTGAGGAGATTAATCTTTTATTTTGTTCTGATACTCTATATTTTTAATTAATAAATGAACACACCATATCTAATAATCTAAAGCTCATATATTAAGTTAGCATTAGTATTGATTAGCTTTCTTTTAATTATGTTTATTATTTTAATTAATTTTGATAATCAGGTGGAAGGTAACAGATAGTAACTGGAGCGTGGAAATGGGTTAAATTGCAAGGCACATTAAATCAAAAAACTTCCTATGGATTAAATGTAATATGTTGTAATGTAAAAAATTAGCATATTTTAGGTTACCACGTTATAAAATTAGCATGCCTGATTTTATGGCAGAAGAGATTCACTCGAGGTAATGGATAAGAGAATCTACTGTAGGGGACTGCAAAACTGGTACAAAAATTAACTTGATTGGATTCTAGACAGAAAATTGAAGACAAATATAATAATCAATGTCTATTTTTGATAGAACATATTTACAGTTTCTGTTACCCCTTTTCTTTGATATCTAATTATGAGAAAATTTTCTTTGTTTGGATGCAGAAAGGAGCTCAAAAAATTGCTTGAATCATACGGTATAGTCAAAGAGTTAGTTCTTTTCATAACACCTGCTTGTAGTGTACTTAATTTTTTCTATTTTTTTTTTCTTCTTTTGTCTTTGAATTTTATAGAAGCTCATTCTACGGCAAAGTCAAACAAGGCATCTGTCAGTTTGAAACCAGAACAGAAAGCTACAAACTCGATCAGAGATGGGGCCCTGCCAAATGCACAACAAATGCCTGACAAGGTGTTTTTTTTTTCTATAAAAATGAACTAAGACATGACAAATATGACTTAGTTAATTTTTTGGGTTCTCTTTTAATTTCTTCATTAGGAGAATTACAAAATCACAGTCTAATTTTGGTGGTTTCTGTTTTGAAAATGACAGCCTAATTTTGGTCTATGAGTACTTGCCAAGAGATATTCTGGAAGAAATTCTGCACAGTGAGTCTTAAATTTTGATTGATAGCTTTCACTTTATTATAATGCATGTCTTGAAACATGTAGCTCTCTTTTTATGGGAAGAAATTATCTTTATGTTGGCAGCTATCTTTAATTAACATTTCAGCCTTTCTGGAAAAGCGATTTTTATTTACTTGTTGTACTTATTATTTGTCAGGCAGAAAAGAACATAAGGATACATTCGGTTGGAATGAGAGAGAGAAGGTTGAGCTAGGTATAGCCAGTGCATTGAATTATCTGCATGGTCATGGCAATCACCGGCCTGTCATCTATAGGTATTTTAATCCCAACTTCAAATAAGACAAGCCATACAAGGTTAACTCGGTAATGTTATATCCTACACTTCGAGAGAAGCACGTGTAGATGAGATTAAGAAACAATTGTTGGTATATGGGGTGAGTTTGACAAGGGAGGTGATAGAAGAACACGTGAAGAACAGTTCGAGCAGCTGGTGGATTGGATGGAAGAACATAAAGCTACTGGTAAATGGATCGAAACATTAGAGGTCAGATTAGGAGCCCTGACTGTTGTGATTAATTCATTTTTGTCATTTCATGTAGAATTGGATTTTGGGTTTGGTTCCCCTATCATGGCATTGCCTTGGGTGAGGCCGACCCGGCTTGGGTATGGTTCCTTCTCCATTATGACGACCCAAAAAACAATGGTTCATGGTTTGTTAGTGCGCTGCTGTGTCCGAGATTGGCAGAGGTGATAGAGCAGGATGTAGAGAGGGTGTTTAAGCCAGTCACAACAGAGAGTCTGAGTTTTGTGCTGGCATGAACAATGCAGTTGTGATATTGCAGTAGCATTGCAAAGGTTGCTCAAAATACTTCAACTTTGTTGCAATCTGTTATCTTTGATTCTTTGACAAGGCTATTGTCCTTGATCTCTTGAAATTAAAATATTTTTATTCAATATGGAGACGATCTATATTTTGTCCAATGAATGTTAGATACTTCATAATATAGAAGGATTACCTGTATAATAATAATATGTAATATTGGTTTGATTCAGGATGATTATTCTTCTAATCTTTCTTATTTATTGTCTTTCTTGTTACTGGTCCTTTTGACTTTGGGCCAAAGCAAAGAAAAATTGTTCTCATTTTCTATCGTTATTTATAATTTGGATTTAGAACGAATCTATTTTAATATCATTTATATATTAGTCTATTTTTTATTAAATATATTATTTAGTATGGAATTTTTTTCTCTTATAATAGCCTGTTGCAATGCACAGGCACTATACTAGTAATACAATATAGGGGTCTATCTTGAGATCTGTGCCAGATCATAAGGACAACTCAGACCTCGGTATGCACGAATCCCCAAACTAATGAACGGTTCAATTTAAAATAGCAAGAATCTATAAAATCGCAACAGATTTATTTCCGGTGTCATAGGTAAAAATTCTGATAAATTATGAGATAATTTCAGCAACTAAAATTCCTCTTCTCTCTCTCTCTCCCGTTTTTCTTTTTTTCTTTTTCTCTTTTCAAGTTTATAAGGACGTGTTCGGCGGAGGAAGGAGAATAGAATTGCAAATTTTTTGAACTAATTTTTACTGTTCATGTGAGTGAATTTTTTTCCCACGTGAACAGTAAATTTCGAACACGCCCTAAAAGAAAAGAGAGATTCTAGGATCATTGAAATTTTCTCAAAATTTTAGAGTTTATTAAATTCTCTCATGATTTCAGCAAATGTGGACTTTGATACAGTATTACATTGATTCTAAATTTATCATATAATAGTAGAGATGGTCGACGGATCCATATCCTCTCAGGATTTGACTGAGTAAAAAAAAAACTTTTATTAAATTTCAACTGAGCGATTAAAATTTGGTGTATATTTTTCGCACCTTCTACATCAACTCTAAAGAGAATCTTTTAAGTTTGATGCATCTGAACTGGCTGATCAAGATCAAAGCCAATCCAGTCCACGCCTATGACGCACGGGACCCTTTAATATTGGTGCGGATCTCAATCAAACGGTTCAGATCTATTAATACATGCTCTGTTAATGCAGATGATGTGAATTCTTAAAAACAGATCGAATTAATTAGTACTTTTTATTAATTTAATATTAATTTCGTAGAAGTAGCAGATCATCGTTCTTTGAATTAGTATTGTTTCAAATTATACAATTTAAATAACATCTATAATATTTTGAACAACACAAAATCAAACACTCTCCTCGTATTATTCGGATTAGCACATCTCTTATACTAATTTTATATACTAATTTAAATAGCACTATTTATACTGTTATTTTGACAACCAGACACACCTTTGAAGGTTTAGTAGGTGTTTCACCATTGTTGTTTTTTTTTTTTTGTTAAGAATTGTCCGTAGGCTTCACACATTCACATATTTTTTTTGTCTTTGATAGGGATCGAATCCACATCTCCCTTGAGAGAGTGGAGTGTCTTACCACCTGCGCTAGACAGTGGTGACACATTCAAAATTTATCAATTTTTGTTCTAAATGTTAATTTTAGTCGATGAGATATTAAATATCTTCACTTTCGTTGTTTTTGTTTTGTCTTCATTTTTACAACTTTAATAACTTAAATTTTAAAACTCAAATGACAATATAAAATTGTTAAGTTTTTTTAGTATTATTTTCTCTATATACATATAAAATATTGTAATATATCTACTTAGTTTTGATTGATAGCTTGAGTTTGTAAAGAATACTCAAATGAGTAATTTATGGATATTAATTTTTCAACTTATTAATTCATATAAAATTTATGTATATAAGAAGAAAATAATATAAATAATGTCTAATAATTAATTTAACTTATGAGTATTAGAATTTAGAACTTTCGTTATTTAAAAATTTAAAAAATAAAGTTATGAAATAAGTATAAAAATAGAATATTTGAACTTCTCATTTTACGTTTATTTTGTTTCCGGAAACAATTCGCTGTAGAAAGGCGTAGTAAATAATTTTTTTAATACTTGTGGTTAGGTGCAAGCATTTGTGATCTCTTTTTTTCTTTCACGTGCTTGAGAGATTTTTCTCTCCAAATTTTCTAACATGCGCAAACCAAAGGTTCATGTCCTGATCTACTGTAAAGTGATAAAATATGAAGTAACTTGCAGTGTGCATGGTCCAAATGTTAGAATTCAAATTAGGTTAGACTGCTTTATTTAAATTTTTGTGAATCTTAAAGCGGATCATCTATATTTTGAAAAAAAAATTGGTTTGGCTTTTATGGGTCCGACATTTTTAAAAATATCCATTTTATAAAATATTTTAATAAAAATAACTAGGGTTGAGCCGAATTTTTAAAAATACTCAAATCGTGAAAAAAATTTACGACTTGAAATTTTAATTTCAAACCGTACAAAATATCCACGGTTTGAGTTTTTTTTTTAATTCCAAATTCTTATATTTACAAGCACGGAGCCACGTGGCTTGAATGCCATGGTAGTTTTTTTATATAGTTTTATATTTTTACAATTTAGACCTTCATATTATTCAATATCATAAATAAGTCCAAATAAATTTCATATAAATAAATAAAATTATCGGGTATTACAAAAATGGTACAAATCGCATGAGAGATTATTGCTAGAGATCATAGAACATATTGTGCTCTTCTGAATTTGGGTATATGCGAATTTTCAATAAGGTTTGATAACTAATTAACTGTGCATCTTTGATCAACAGCATTGGTCTAAAATAAATTATTCCAATTTCAAATCATCAAATGGAATCAACTTCAATAAATTTTAATCAATTTGAAAATAATGATAAATCTATTTAAGATATTTGGAATAAATTAGAGTAATTTGGTTAGAAAGAAATTATTTCAAAATTATCAAATTGAATCATTGTTCCCTTTAAAACTCTCAAAATAAAATTATCAAATTGATTCAGGTAATTTGGAATAATGTTCCATATAATAAGATTTTTGGGTAAATATATTGACATAGTGGTCTTTTGCTTCATGCAGCGTAAAAGTCGTATGAAAATGAAACACTGTTTGAACTTTATTTTTAATGTGCTGCATGAAATACAACTCCTCTGTAAATATCCTTGCCCGCGACTTTTTATCCGCTTTGTATAGAAAATTATCAATAGGACCCTTCATGTTTCTTTCAATTCAAATATACTTGATGTATTATTACAGAACATAGTGTTGTCACTTTGTAAGGTCTTTTGTCCTTGTACAAGTCAATTTCTAATTTGGTTTGTGTTGTGTTACAGTGTTAGTTGTGATTTCTCTGAAATTAGTATTTATATGTGTCAATTGCATGAAGTTTTTAGTAAAATTGACTTCGTAATAAACAGTTTGATTAACAATTCAACTTGTATTTTTCCTCTGTAAAAGACACAAATGCATGGACTTCTTTATGATATTGAATAATATGAAGGTATAAAAAGAAACTACCGTGGCATTCAAGGCACGTGGCTCCGTGCATGTAAATATAAGAGTTTGGAATTTTAAAAAAAATTAAACCGTGGAAAATTTTTCAGGATTTAAGTATTTTTAAAATTTAGCTTAATCATAGTTATTTTTATTAAAATATTTCACAAAATGAATATTTTTAAAAATGTCGAACCTATGCACTTATAATAATTTTTCCGTACCTAGCATAGTTTTAGCAGTCTTGACTCTAGAGGTGCTACTTTTATCCGATTATCTGAATTCGATCCGGAACCGAACTGGATTCGACCCGATATCCGGTTAAATTGGATAGGGTATGGTTTAAAATATATAACCGGTTAAATTATGGATACGGTTAAAAAAATAATAATTTAATATTCGAACCGGAACCGATATTGTAATGGATAGCTATGGATTTGATTTAGTTATCCGATCCATAACCGAACCCAACCCGATACCTGTATAAATACCCGATAAAACATATATTAATAACTATGAAAATATAATTTTGTATATAATTAAATGAACAAATGTCATGATAATAATCATATTTTGCATATTAATTTTTTTAATAAAATTTATTGCTCTGAATATATCATTCAATATTTATCTTGTATATCATCTACATAATCATAAAAATTTATTGCTCTCATTAATATGTCCTTCGGAATAAATATCATTGTTGAAATCAAATATATGCCATATATCCTTCTTTGATCTCTTTGTCTATCAATATTTTACTTTCTAAAAATATATGTCATCTTCAATATTTAACTTTCTAAAAATTATATCTCTTCTTCAATATTTTGATTTTCAGAAGTTATCTCTCTCCGGTTGTTACGTTACAAAAATTTTACAACTAATTTTTTTAATGTTTTAAAAGCAAGAATAAAAAATTGTGCTGACAAAATGAAAATTTAAATTTAAAATAATGTTTCGATAGATAAGAAAGTCCAATGTTGACTTTAAAATACGTCCCAAGTACGCTAAGAATCGAAACCACGTCGAAAATACGAAGTTCTAGACCTTTACAGGTCCAATGCGTCCGCACTGGTGGTGAATGCAGATGATTGATCTACACTGACTCCAGTTTCCTTTCTAAATTATGTTATGTAATCTTCCAGTGCGTCCGCACTGAGAAATTCTGTATTGGCTGAATTTTTCTGAAATCTGACTAAGTCCTGAGTGCGGGTGTCTTGACTCGCACTGAAATTCAATGCGGATGCATTAGGCTCGGACTTTTCTTGTTCAGTGCCATTTTGATAAAAATTTAACTAAGTACTGAGTGTGTCCGCATTGAAATTGAGTGCGTCCGCACTGAAGTATTTTTCTGTGTTTTTTGAGCCGTTTAAATCCTGTCAAGTACTGAGTGCGGGTAGCCGACTCGCACTGAAATCGAGTGCGTTCGCACTCATGGTGTTTTTAACCCAAAATCCAGAATTTCTTTCTCTCTTCCTCATAGCCCCTGATCGCACAGGAATATATGCTACAAAGTTTCAGTATAGCAAGCTATACTTTTTAAACCTTTGTTATACTCTGTCAATTCAGATAGCAAGTGTACTATCCTGTCGTTGAGTATGCTCAGGTATCGATCCACAGGGACGGAAGAAAAACACTAGACTTATCCTAAAATCACTTGAAATTCTATAAGTGAGAGAGATTGGTTTGGTTTTAGTTCTAACAATTCTACTGATTTATAACAAGTTTGAAAGACAATAAAAGATAATTAAAGTTGTTTTCAATTGATAAAAGGGCGTTTCCAGGGTTCAGATTTCATTTCTGTTTAGTCTCGAGGCATACGGCCCGTACAGATTCCCGTACGGTCCGTATGGGACCTCAAGTTGATGCTGCAGCTACTGTTTTCTGTGTTGATACTGTGTTTAGGGTTTCTTTTGACCAGATCTAGATACCTAACCTCAACTTTCGTATTTAGCAAGCTACAAGCAGATCCATGTTGGCACCTGTCACAAACTATAACAAAAGATCTTGCATCTTTAAAAAGAGAAGGCCAAAAGAAACCAGATTGTAATACCTTGGCAGTGGTCTTAGAGAATGAAGAGTGTCCTCCATAAGCGGACGAGTGGCAATGTGCAAGAATAGAGTCTGTTTCCTCAAATGGTACACAACGTCGGAATACGCCATCGACTCCAACCTTGAAGAGGTAGGGTTCATCCCAAAAATAGTACTTGGAATCCGACCTTAGTTTCTTCTTCTGTTGGTGGGACATTGTGGCGGGCAAAACTCCAGAGACCAGGTAATTCGCGATGTCAGCATACCAGGGAGCTTGCTGTTTGGTCTGGTTGGTACTGGTACGGTCCGTATGAATTTGTGTACGGTCCGTATGTTGGATTGTACATGCCGTATGAACTTCTGTACGGCCCGTATGGATGTCGTCCA
>CAXKVR010000664.1:0-22271 GCA_964058845.1 Carex sylvatica
AACATTTGTCAAAAAAATTGTGTCTTGAGCACAATTTTATTAAACAAAAAGAAATCAAAATTATAACACATGCCTTGTTGCGAATGTCATAAATGTACGCTTCAACAGTATTCTTTTTCTCTTTTGTTTCTTCTACTATTCTGTCTTGCAGCGCCATTTCAAGCTCCTGTTCTGTTGCCTTTTGTAGATCCCCGATAGTCATTCCCCCATGAACCAGTTCAGAGACTGGTACCGTGGTCTTCTTCACTTTTGTCTTGGAAGTCACAACCTGCATTGAAATTTGCAAATTCAAAACATGGATGACATCAAATTTAAAGATTATATTAAAAATTTGGGTCCCCGTAAAGAATTACCAACCAATGATCCAATACCACAACAGCTATTGAAATAGTACATAGTACATACCAGTTGATAAACCTGTGACCAGTTTTTTATATTTATGTAGTTTCCAACTATAACTTAGTTTTGTACGAGGAGGGTTCAAATGCCTCATGCCTTTCATGCCTCATTGTGCCTCATATTCTATATCTCTGTTTTCAAAGTTTCAAACTGTTCATCCGAACTGCTCAACATTCTATCCATATTAAAATATGTTTGGAGACCAAATTTTATATTTTTTTGGAAACTTTTTACTATTTTTTTAGGTAAGCACAAAATCACTGTTTTTGAATGGTCCATAAACAGTGATTTTTTACCTATCTTAAAAATAGTAAAAAAAATCCAAAAAATATAAAATTTGGTCTCCAAGCAAATTTTAATATGGAGATCATGTTGAGCAGTTCGGATTGACAGTTTGAACTTTATAAACGGAGATATGAGGCATTTGAACCCTTCTCCTTATATATATGTCTTTTTATCCAGTCATTATACTTTGGTAGAGATGTCATATTGAAATAAAGGACCAGCTGGTACAACACAGAATAAAAGACATATCTAGGAATTACCAAAGAGCAATTTACCTTATCAGTTTCCATCGGCTCTGTAGGTGCCCCACTTTGAGAGCCAGAAGAGCTCAAATTGTTTGGTACCTCATCAGTATCCATTGCACTTGAATTGTTTGGTACCTCATCAGTATCCATATTTGCTGTTACCTCCTTCTCAGCTGAGAGTTCAGCTACAATTTCTTCTATGAGCTGCAAAGAGACAAATCAAAGGGAAATTGAACAATAGGTATTACCATTTTATTGAGAGCGGATTGCAAATACAATATTTATACTGTATAAGTTAGGTCAACTAGTGTAAATCAAGGTATCAAATTGTTCGTGTTGAGGCCTTACTGACCTGTTGGATTAATAATTAAATTGGGGTTTCATGTGAAAGTAAACAAAATTTCTAATTAATAGACAGCACTAAACCATAAAGATGCCAAACTAGTCGAGTTCAGTAACCTCATGTTTTGGTATCAGCTGATGTAGGTACAGTTGCTTACAGTAGCTGAATCGATAGAAACAATTCCATGGAGATTCAAGTGGGCCCTGATTTGCAGTTTAGCCTTTTCACCGTTGCTGGTTTGGAATGGGCCAATCTATCAAAGTATTAAAATATGAAAACAAATTGTTAAGCAATAAAATAATGTGCACTATTTTTTTGTTGTACATGTGTTAATTTTAAGTGCAGAAGTTGGGTGTGACATTAAAGAAAAGAAAAACTGTCAACAATATACACAAATTCCAAAAAGTTACATCAAAAAAGGAAAACAGCAATTTTATGAAATTGAAAAAGGGTGCTGCCAACTCTCACTACCTCCTAAGTACAAAACAAAAATATAATTTTCCAAGTTTGACATTATTTTGCCCACTGCTGAATAATTAGCAGATTTAAAACCCAAATTCACCTTTATTTCCTCTACTCTTCAACAAAAGAGAAGTAAATTTAGCTCTTCTTTTGATTATTTGACTGCTTATTAAGAAAATCTAACTCTTCAAATGATAGGGATTGTCTTTCCAACATTTTAAAGAGTTCAAGGATAAACCTAATAATATACCAAGGTAAAAGAATTAAAATAACGAATTTCACAAAAGTGAACTTTATAGGAACTAACAGAATCTAATAAATTTACTGACTACACAAAACTGGTAATATTTACCGTGTAAGTGCAGATCTTAGTAGACTCTTCAGCATATACAGCATCCACAGCAAAAGTGCCAGATCTGAACAGTGTCAGAACCTTGGTGCATGGAATCACATTTCCTTTTGGAAATAGGATAGCAGATTGTTGGCTTTCAGTTCCACCATTTTCAGAATCAGGGACTAGCCCCTTCCACGTCAGATTGATTGAGAAAGGAAAGCTTTCATTAACCTAAAAACGTAGAAGACACAAAAATTAAAGATAAACAAAGAGGAGCATGCTGAGGATGTGTTTGGTGATTTCTTGTTACTTCTCTTGTGTCCCAATAACCATTGAAGAATTTGCAAGATTGCTGATGAAAAGGGCAGTAACATGTCTTTTTTCCCAGAAAAAAAAATAGACTTCAAATGACATTTGAAACATCCTAATGATGCAAATCTTATATATATTCTCTACTGTCATGCAAGTAACAATTGCATGAACACATACAAAATAAAACAGAAAGATTTTGAAATAAAACCTAGATTTATAAATAAATAATTAACAAGCACCTTGCAGTAGACACTCAGTTATTATCATTTTGTAAATTACACCCGCACATTTCTACTATTTGCAACTAACACCAAACATGTTTGAGGTGTAGCATATAGCAGAACCCAACAGAGATTTGTACCATTAAAAATGGTGTACTTCATTAACCTTGACAATAATGCCCCTACCTCTACCGATTGTTTTTGTCCTGATATCACTTTTAGACTAAAATAACAGAGAAAAGTCAATTTAGTGCTGTCAAGATCTGTTTGACATGACTCTGGTTTTAGTGGGGTGTAAACCATTAAACCATTAAAAGTTTCTGACTTTGAGACTACAGAAAAGTATTTGATAAAAAAATATAATTTAAAAAAAGAAACAAATAGCAAGGCATAGTTATGTGATTAAATTACTACCTGAAAGTCGCGAACTTTAAATGTGGGGCTAAGCATGGCACACTGCAGAGCACAACCCCTAGCGACACACTCGCTAGCATTCATGGTACGTCTGGCTTCCTTCCCAAAAAATTCTGTCAAAATTTTTATGATTGCAGGGATCCGTGACCCAGACCCCACCACCTCCAGAAAGTGAATCTCTTCCTGTGTCAAACCAGCCTCAGCAACTGCTTTTTTCAATGGTTCTAAGACCCTATCCAAGATCGGTGCACTAAGGCTCTCGAACTCATCTCTCTTCATGAACCCTTTTACATCCTTGTCATCCATGAGGCACTCGATGCCGATTGGTGCCTCAGAGTTTGCACTCAGCATCTTCTTCAATTTCTCACAGGCTGTGCGCAGCCTGACAGACGCACGTGCATTTTGCAGCACATCAATTTTGTATTCCGACTTGAACTTGGATGCAAAATGCCTGAAAATTGGTGTAGCAAATATTTTACAGATGTGTTTGATTAGCAAGTTCAGTTCAGAGGCTCAAGGCCTGAAATGAATAGTTGTTGCTCTAATTTAATTATGATGAATAAAGGCCAGAACTTACAACTTGTAATAACAGTCACAATCAATTTATTTCACATCTTTATTGGTTTACAACATGAATTAACCATGTTTTATGGACCTGGTAGGAAGAGGGTAGACTCATGGAGAGTTTCTTCACTATCTAGTGGGTCTGGTGAAAGCTTTATAGTGAAACATTACGAAGCTAACATGAATCCAGCCATATATATTGAAACTTACCTGAAAAGAACCTCATCGAAGTCTCTCCCGCCAAGTGATGCATCATAGGAGTGAGACAAGATTTTTAACTGACCCTTTTTGAAAGCCGCAATGCAGACCTGTGTTAAGAATTAAAAATATAATAAATCAGCTATACCAATCAGCCAATGTTCATGCAATAATTGGGACAACAGCATGCTATTTCAGCAGGCTGGTTATCTTCCTCCTATTAAACTCGTACTACATGAAGTGTTCATACATGAACAGTCACATCTCAAGAAGATAACAGTGTCAAAAGTGAAAAAAAGAAAATACAAGAATTATTTTTTTATCAGCTCAAACACAATAATCAACCGACTATTAAATAACCTGCATGCTGGTGTGACCAATATCAACAAAGGCAACATTGGTAGGGTCAGTCTCAGATAAATCAGTTTTATAGATGCCATATGCCAAGGCTGTAGCAGTCGTCTCATGGAAGAGGCGAAGCGGGCGCACACCTACTATTGCAGCTGCATCCAAGACTGCTCTTCTTTGTAGATCCGTGAAATATACCTGTGATGCCCAAAGAGAATCTTATATTAGATAATGGTGCTTTGGCATCATTAAACCTGCCAACAGTAGGTGCATTATAGTTACAGTTCAGGCCAACGTATACTGATCCAAAGCTGCATTTTGCACATGAAGCTCAGTTGCAGTTGGAGGTGCCACAAAAAATGGCCCTTGTAGAGGGGAGAGTTTATTATATATGGGCACATGCAACGTTGATTTCCAGGACATGAAGTCATCATGATAGGTTGCGTAAAACCACTAAACAAATTAATTTCGCACTGTACCGGTATCCCAATGCAGCAATCGACCACAGCTGTCTTCATATTCTTCTCTGCAAGGCCCTTCACGTTTGACAAAACCATGGCAAACAGTTGTGTAGGCGTGAACCTCCTCTCTTCCCCCAGGTAATTAACATGCACCAAGGGGAAACCGTCAGCCCCCTCAGTGACCTTAAAAGGGAGGGTCTGGAGGTCTGCCTGGAGCTGGGGATCTGCAAACTTACGGCCCAAAAGACGCTTTAGTTGGGAGACTGAGTTTCTGGGATTAGTCGATGAGGCAGCACCAACATACCGCTGCTTCTCCATGAAGGAGACTACAGCAGGTGTCTCGCGCTTTGATTCATCGTTCAAGATCACGTCAATGCCACGCTGCCGTGCAACTGCAACTGTGCATGTGTCATTGCCCACGTCAAATCCCACCACACTCATTGTTGAAAGTTATGCCTGAGAAGTTTCTGGAACAGGTTATTAACTTGTGGAAAGATTGATTATTGCTCTAAGAATGATAAATTTTAAGGAAAAGGAAAAAAGAATAACAGCTTTCGAGTCATTTAAGGAAAATTTTTGTTCTGCCCTAGGTGCCCTTTACCAAACCAGTATTGCTTGCAATAGTTCTAGTTCCTAAAAGGTTTTCAATTGATTTAGTTTGTCCCAATAATCCTTAAATTAACATAACATTGGTTCTGCCCTTACCAAATCAGTATTGCTTAAGCTTAGATATTTGCCAAAGAGATCAAAATAATTGCATCAAATTTACAGAGTCTAATGTAAATATTTACCAAATCAGGATTTGTCTCGTAATTACACAATGCCTGCATTGACAGAGTTACAATATATTTCGAAACATTAGGTCTTAAGCATATAAAAAGTATGACGAAGAAGTAAATGATTCTGCAGGATCCACTGAAAGGGAAGCAAATTATTTTCACAGAATGGACAGATCAAAATAACAGAAGGTAATACAAACACTAAAGAGAAAACCTCCGTGCCGTATTCTCAGATCGATGCAAGAAGCGATGCAGATCTTGGAAAAAGAGGTCAGCGGCGATTATTCTACCAGGGCCGGCTAAAACCTTCGTGGATTTTCCCTTTCTCTCTAAATATCTCTCTCGTCTTTCGTTTAAACTTTAAAGATTTACTCGGAGGCGCCAGCTGGAGTAACTAACGGTTCGGATGTTGGATATGATGCGAGCCGGTCTAATGTTGGCATTCGTTCGACGGGTGATTTTGGGGTAAAGATTTTAACAGAGTAGTTTTGGATTAATGCAGCGCGCGCGCCGTATGCAGTGCTTTTTTATTCTATAGAACGTGGGCTGCATGAAGTTAAAACTACTCTGTTAACTCTTTACCCTGATTTTGTTCTACTGACCACAGATCGGTAGGTGATTTAAGTCGAATGAACGGTTGTGATATAATTGTATATATAATGGAGTTTTCCTTCCATTAATAAAAAAAGGTGCGAATAATTGAAGGAATATCAATCCGGTCGGTTTAGTTTCTATTAGTTAAAAAGGTATGGGTTCGTTGTCTAGCATTAGTCTTCTGGTTCAAAATGCGGGTCAGTGGGTGGGTGAGCTTGGTTTCTCAAAGCTGCGGCCATTTTTATTAATACCCAAAAACAAAATGAAATTTTAAAACTAACCTTGAGTAACTTTTTTTTTTTAAATAATCCAACCGCCCGGGTCCGAGGCAGCCCAAAATACAAGCGAACTGCCTGGGCCTCGGGCGGGTCACAGAGAGAGCAAACCGCCCCCCACTGCGGGCGATCCAGAGAGAAGCAAACCGCCCCAGGGTCGGGCGGTCCACTATGCATTCAAAACAGGCGGTCCCATGAACCCTTCCCCATCTCTCCCTTCTCTGTCTCCCCTCCGCACCAGAAAAAGAAAAAGGAAAAAAAAAAACAGGCGGCCGCCCCAGCCAAGTCTGCCCCCGCCCCCGCCGCCGGTGCTCCGCTCTTGTCTCCGCCGCTGCTGCGCCACTCCTCTCCTCTCCCTCGCTCGCACCTCCCCGCCCGCGAATCACCGCGAATCCGCACCTCTCCGCGGTCTACCTCACTGCATTGCTCCATTTCTCTCGGGTAAGTTTTCGATTCGACTGAATGCGATTAAGTTGTGTAATTGTTGAAATCGAATTAATTTGGTTGATTCGATTGATTCGGTTCGATTCGGTTCAATTCGGTTAAAATTGATTCGGTTCGATTCGATTGTGATAAAATTGTGTAATTATTGAAATCGAATTGATTCGGTTGATTCGGTTCGATTCGATTCAAATCGATTCGGTTCGATTCGATTCAAATCGATTCGGTTAGACTCGATTGTGATGAAATTGTGTAATTGTTGAATTCTATTCGATTGTGTAATTTATGCAAATGTAATTAAGTTGTGTAATTGTTGAATTCGATTCGATTATGAATTGTTAGAATTGTATTTTAGAAGTTTTAAGCTCTTACAACAATGGAGTAACTAGAGCTCTCAGAAAATCGTATTTTAGAAGTCTGGGGACGGCTTAGATCGTTTGGAAAGAAAGTCGAAAGCCCTATTTATAGCAACAGCTCAAAAATGAGCTAATTGAGCTAAATGCAATTTAGGGTTTTAATTTTCTGACAGCTCAGCTAACTGATCAAAACGTTAGCAACGATTTATATAACGTTATGTAACGTTTTTCACTGACTCAAACTTATAAAAACAGGAATTTCGAAAGCTCAGAATTAATTAAATCGTTACAACGTTTATAAGAAACGTTATAACGTTTCATTTTGAATTCTGGTACAGCTGTGCTTACAGCTCTGACATGCTTTAAACGTTACAACGGTTTGTAAAACGTTGCAACGTTTAAGGGAGAATGTACACAGCTGTATTGAGCAGTTCTGAACTTCCCTAAAACGTTACAACGGTTTGTAAAACATTGCAACGTTTAAGGGAGAATGTAGACAGCTGTATTGAGCAGTTCTGAACTTCTCTAAAACGTTATAACGTTTCATAAAAACGTTACAATGTTTTATCTTGTTTTCTGAGTTTGATCAATCATTTTTCAGTGATTCTTACATGTCTAAAACGTTACAACGTTTTATCCCTGTTTAAACAACCTCAGACTTACTTTACTAAGCTTTTGATTTTACAATTCGAATTCTTGATAGATGTCTTCATGATTTCTTCAGTCCAAGTATTCCCTTTTGCTATTCCATTTTACTTGAACCTACATATTCTTCGAAACTGAAAGAAATCGTAAAATTCAATAATTGTATGCTATTCCATTTTACTTGATCAATCAAGTTCACGACCTCTCCACAGCCTGTTGTATTTTGGAGTTACATATTTGTATTTGTGTCTGACGGTTCTAGCCACCGCCTTGATGCTCATCGATGGATCCAACTTAATATCCTCCTCAATTGCATCGGCAATTAGTGATGCCGTCAGCTGTGCATGGTATGTCCTTGTGGATGCAGACTTACATGTGTGAGGTGGTTCACACTTCCTAATCATCCATGCTTCCCCTGAACCCGCAGGGGTTGCATAAAGGCGGAACTCGCACCGCGGGTGAGTTTTACATAGCACAACTAACCATGTTCGCTCCCTTTTGTTTATTTTATATTCCCAGTTGCCGTGAACATGGGTCTCATTGATTTTCTTTACAAGTTCGTCTATGTTTGTATAAAGTTACCCTGCGGCAAGTTCCTGATTGTATTTAACACGAGGACCAAAGAAACTAATGTCTGTCTCTTCGAAAGCTGTAGTATTGTTGAATGTGGTGACCGAATGCTTATTTCCCCGACCTCTAATCGGGAATTTTTCTGCCTTGGATAAACCTAGTACATTTGCATCACCATCTGATAAGTCATCAGATTCCCAAACCCCTTGGTATTCATCCCCCGTTTCCATTTCCCTTCTGGTATGGCATCAATAGCATCAACATTAATATCAATATCAGTTCGATTAACGGGTACCGGTCCTGACTCTGGCATAGTTGGAAATCTATGGATTATGGGTGTCTGTCTGGGTGGTGGTGGTAACTCTTCAATATTTTCATGGGAGTTGTGGTACCCCTGGTTGTCATAAGGGGAGTGCTGGTGGTACCCCTGGCTGTCATATAGGGAGTGCTGCTGATACCCCTGGCTGTCATAACCTGAAGGTCCAGCCCTAGTCGTACTTGAAGGTCCAGCCCTAGCCTGGGGAACCCTCTTCGAATATATGTTCATTACCTGGACCCCACTGGCCGCAATTTGAGTGTACACAACTCTCCACAAATTCACATCTGTTATTGGAAACCTCACAAAGTAAGGTCTACCCCCCACCCCACGTGAGTTGTCAATCCGTGTAGCCAATTCTATTTCATACCTGTTGGGGTTTACAACAGTCTTTTCGTATATTAGCTCTTTAAGTGCCTGAAATGTGGTATTTTCATTAATCTCGAAGCCAAATGCAGCATTTTTCGTGTACTGCACGCCATCTTCACTCTTTTGTAACTTGCTGCCCACATACAATGCAACTAACATCTTTTCCTTAACAAACTACATTTAAAAAATAATTTTATAAGTATTACAGTAATTGTACATCAATAATAGATAAAGATATCTGAGATTCGCTTCAATCAATTTTTGAGTTTCATTTTAAAAAAAAATTGAATAAATTGAAAAAGAAGAAGATAAATATAGAACTCAATCAATGTATAGAACTTTAGATTGTTGAAAATCAATAATTAATTAATCAAATTATTTCTGACTAAATGAAATTAAAAAAAATTAAGAAATGGAAAAAAATTAGTTGGTTTTCATTAAGAAATATGGTATTATAACGGGTACAGTAATCTAATTATAAAAAAAAAAAATTGCTACAGTAATTACATAGAACAGTAATTGCTACAGTAATTGCGACAGTTACGGTAGTTACAGATAATAGAACAGTAATTACTATAATTAAAAAAAATAAAAAAAATACCTTCTGCTACAGTAAAATCACCTAAAAATCGCTCATCTCAAACAGTAAAATCGCTCTCTAACTTTGTTTACATATAATGGAACACGATAATGGAGCCAGGAGAGACGTTTAATACATCCATAGTGGACCGCCCGATCCTGGGGCGGTTTGCTTCTCTCTGGACCGCCCGTAGTGGGGGCGATTTGCTCTCTCTGTGACCCGCCCGAGGCCCAGGCGGTTCGCTTGTATTTTGGACCGCCCCGGACCCGGACGGTTGAGTTATTTTAATAAAAAAAAGTTACTCAAGGTTATTTTTAAAATTTCGTTTTGTTTTTGGAGTATTAATAAAAATGGGCGTCAAAGCTGCGCATGACCCACTTATATCTCTAATTTCTAGAAACAAAATTGCTCTATATCAAAAGGACATACATGTTTTTATAATGATTTCTCCATCCAATCATCAATCAAAACTTGTTTTTATAATGAGACACAAATTTCTAAGATCAAAACCCGTCTAAAATATTTGTTTTTATAATATGATGCGGAGAACCCTCGTGTACTGAGTTGCGCATGACCTCTAATCGTGTGCAGTTTTCAGTTATGTATATGGTAAAATCTGAATTTTTCAGAAATCAATAATAAAATTAAAATTTTGAAATATTAAGGTGGTAACTGAAAAAAATTTAGATTTCTAATTCCAGAATTTTATTAATTTAAATTGAAAATATAATCGACGGCCGCCGCATTAAATAGGTGGATATTGTTTAATGCCATAATTCTTATAGGAAGAAAATGTTGTCAAAGTGGAATCGTCAAAGTGGGCCAGAGGAATTGACTATTGAGAAACCAACCTAGCTTGAACCAGTGGGTAAGCTGAAACTTTGTTTCGCTTGAGGCTGTTTTAAGTATTTCATTATATTCTCTAAAACAAAGGTAGTTCATAAAAAATTGATAAATGACCATCCAAAATTTTCAAACTATTCTCTGCAAGTCCAAAAACATAACCAACCAAAAATACAGAAACTAACAGTAAATGACACGGATATTACACATCAAATCGAAGTACAGTTTACTTCTTAAATTTACAAAATATACAAAGATGTAATTACATTAAGCAAAAAATTCTTCACATTTATTATAATTTTCATATTTTAAAGTGCAAATAAAAATGTCTTACAAAAATACGGGAGTTGTCATTAAATATAGAACGGATTTACCTTAGCTAAATGGAAGTGAATTGACTCTATTTATTATAAAATTTCTTTAAACTTGTAATATAGAATACAATATTAAAGATAAAATTATTGTATGTATGCTAAATTTACCCTTTTTTTTAATTTTAAGCTCAGATCCACGTACATCTTTTAAAGAATAAAAAAATGAGTTCTACAAATCTGTGTATATTGACCTCCGCACCTGATTAAAAAAAATGAGTTTCATATAATAAAATCCTGCCTACGCACCTGATTAAATACATATAATATTAAATTTACTTTGTTTATAATAATCATACGAGCATTCTGAATAAATAAATATCTCAATTCGATGTACTGGTATTCGTACGCAAGTGATGATATACTAATATAGATTTTGACCAGTATGACATCAGTGTCATTCCACACTAACTTCATTTTAAAATTTATAGGATAGATTTTAAATAACGAATCTAAACTATTCAAACTGATTTACTGTACGAGTGATGTATTTACATTAAAAAAAAAATCGAGTTATTTTAGTACAAAGGTCAAAAATATTGAAAAATGAATGCATTAAAATTAACTTAAAAAGTTCCACACTGGACCGTTTGACTTGATACTAAATAAATTTGAAAAAAATTTAAATTTTGCATGTAAACGCACAACTAATGAATAAACTGATTTAAACGATTTAAATTAATTATTTGAAGTCAAATCAATAGATTTTAAAGTTAACGTTATATATGCTGAAATGATACTTATATCGTTTAATATGCACCCTTAAAGATTATAACTATACTTTAGTTTAGGAAATTGTTTTCGTAATTATCCAACTTAACGGGGTGTCGCCGTGTCGGGGTCTCCTATTCAATTATATTGTCATCTGAATTGACTGTGCAAAACTATAAGCAGCGGACAAAATATTAACTTTTTTCAAGCTTCATAAATAATAAAAGTGACGCCATAGAAAGTCCCGCAAGCTGCTTTTGCAGATGATGCTCGTGTCGCGAGGCTAGCCGCGAGTCACGAATCACGAATGGGACTTAATTTTTGAGTTTTAAATTTAGACTGTTTGATTCTAATTAGAGGTGTCAAATGGTATCTTTTTAGCCGTTTATTTAACTCGTTTCGTATTCGATAAAGCAGGTATAGATAAGATTTTTTTTCATTAGTTCATCAGGTATGAATACGAGTAAGAATTTTTTTTGTTAACCAAATAAGTAAGAATAAAGATATGGGTAATAACTATTTCGTATCCATTACCTATAAGGTAATTTTAAAATCTAAATACATATATTCAATTTAATTTTCGACCCATCTAAATATATATATTCAATTCAATTTTATAAAAAATAATTTAGATGGAAATGATTGCATTTTTTTTTTTTTTTTATTAAAAATTCAATTACATGTATGTGAATTAATGAGTTTTTAATATTTAATTTGTAAAATATAATAAAACTAATTATTATATTAGTAATATTCGTTATTATCCGCTACTGTTTCGTTACCCTATAATATTAACGGGTAAGGGTAGAATAGGGTAAAGTCAATTTTTAATGGGTATGAGTAGGATATGGGTAAAGTCAATTTTAATGGGTATGGGTATGAAAATGCCTCCACCCGACCCGTACCGTACCCATTGACACCCCTAATTCTAATCCGTGATAATCCATTCGAAGTGGAGTGCACACATCTCAAATAACGAATTTGAATTCCGAAATAATCTCAAGCGACATATTCAAATCAGACGATTCTGATCCAAAACCCAAAAGTTGAGTTACATTAGGGGATCCGGACCCCATGAATGGGCAAAGAATTTTTTATTTTTTTTAGATTATTGGGAGAAGATTCTTTTTGGAGATAAGTGGGAGAAGATTCGATGGGGAGCGTACAGGCCATTAAACAGGAATTTGGAGCCTACGCGGGCTCCAACTTCTCTGTAACAACTTAGCATATAAAAAGCAGACAACAATAATTCAAAATTCAACTCAGCTGCTCTCTTTACTCGTGATAAATAAATTATTTGAGTACACTTTGATAAAATAAAAAATTTGCAATTCAAAAATAATTCGAATATAATTTAAAAATGATTCATTCCCATAAAAGAGAAAAAAAAATCACGTTTTATTCGCGAATAATTCACCGTTTAGTTCGAAAGCACCAAAAATACGTTTCATTCAATAATTATTTGCGAATAAAACACATATTATGTTGCTATGCTCTCTTTACACAAAATGTCTTAAAAAGATAAAGAGTGAGACTATCATTTGAACATGTATTTGCAGACTAAATTTCATATTTTTACTATTTTTTAAAATAGATGAAAAATCACTTGATTTGTAAATTATGAACCATTCAAAAATAGTGATTTTTTACTATCTAAAAAATGTAAATAAGTATTTAAAAATATATATAATATTATAATTTGATCTACAGATATATTTTCACACAGAGGACATATTTAATGGTTCAGATCGACTATTTAAATTTCAAAAATATAAATATAAGTTCTTAATATGAATCAATTTGTAATATGCATATCATCAGTCTCATTCCAAGAGAAAATCAAAGGCCAGAGGGAATATTGGTCACATATGAGTATATGACACTATAGTAGAATTTTTTATTTTTATAAATAAAAAACGGATTTTTAGGGGAAGGTGTTGATGCTTTTTTTTTTTTTTTAAATTTAACAAGAAATATGTTTTTCTTTGAAGTATTTAAATATATATTCGGTCTCCTACTGTTTTTTTCGACCTCGCTTTATAGAAGAAGACCACACAAAATTTGACCTAGAAAGAGAGAACTGAATATTTGGTTCGGTACCTCCAAGTACCGAACTATAGATTCAGTTCTCTTTAGACTGAATTTTAAATTTTAGTAATGTTGTATTTCTTTTTTCTAAGATAATCACAATTAAATTCTATTTTTCAGAATTAACCAAAAAAATTGTAGACAACACATTATTAACAATTAAATTCTCAATAACACCACTACAAAAAACATAAATTTTTTTTACACAAATACTTTTAGATAAATTTATGGGCGCGAGGGGAGAGGAGGGGAGAGGGAGCTCAGTCTTTGATACTAAACCAAAATCAGATTTTTGTTAAATTTGTAAAAAAAAAAAAAAAAAAAATCCCTTCCCCAAAAAATCCATTTTTTTTATTTACTAAAATATTTTTTTTCAAAATAGTATGTATAGACATTGACGCACTGTGAAGTAGGAGGTATGCATTTGCTTGTAACACAGAGTCTGCATTAACTTAGCATCTTTTGAGTTAACATATCTCAGCTGTTTAATTTTAAACATAGTCAATTTAGTCACGGTCTGTAATTTAGGAGTTTTTTAAAATTAATGTAAATCTAGTCCGTATGAATTTTAAAACAGATCAGATAGGCCAGATGAATTAAATCAGAATATTATTTTTTGAGTTAATGCAGAGGATACGAATTGTGCAACACTAGAGGTTTGCTTTTACCCGCCCGGGTCGGACCCGACCCGTACCCGCCCGTGCCCGTTACCCGGGTTACCCGTGCCCGAGCCCGGGTATGGGTCGGGTACACGGGTACGGGTAAAAAACGGGTAGGGTACGATTATTTGGTTCAAAACCCGACCAAACCCGGTCCGATTTAAGCCCGACCCGACCCGACCTACCCGACCCGGACCCGGACCCGACCCCGACCCGACCCGTCCCGACCCGACCCGACCCGACATGACCCGACTCGACCCGACCCGACCCGGACCCGACCCGTCCCGACCCGACCCGACCCGACCCGACATGACCCGACCCGACCCGACCCGACCCGGACCCGACCCGACCCGACCCGGACCCGACCCGACCCGGACCCGACCCGACCCGACCCGAACCCGATCTGACCCGACCCAACCCGTTGAATTCAATTCCCGCCGGTTCAACCGGGCCCGGACCGGTCTAATCAAACCCGACCGGCCGGACCCACCCGAGTCAACTCAGCGTCTCAGCCGTGGTTTTTTTTTTTTTTTTTTTTTTTTTTTTTTTTTTTTTTTTTTTTTTTTTTCAAATTTTATTCCCTCCCAATATTTTCTTTAAATACCCCATCTTCCTCACCAAAAATTCACACTCTCATTCTCTCATCTCTCATTCTCTCAATCTCAATTCTCCAATTTAATTATTCACTATTTTTTAATTTATTGTTTAAAAAAAAATATAATTGTAAATTTAATTCATTACACAAATCCGCAAACGGAATTACAAAGTTCGTCACCTCCCGCAAAATTTTTTCGCAAGATTTAAAGGTAACATTTATTTCATTTTAGATTAATTTATTTTTGTAGAGTACATTTAGTTTATGCTTGATTTATTGAATATTAAGTAATTAGATTTGTCATTTGTTAGGTTTGTTAAATTTATTAAGTAATTAGATTTGTTAGATTTATTGAATATGTTAGATTTATTTAGTTTATGTTAGATTTGAATATGTCAAATAATTATATTTGTTTTTAATTTCTGTTTTTGAAATTCTGTTTTTTAATTTCTGTTTTTTAAATTCTGTTTTTTAATTTCTGTTTTTTAATTTCTGTTTTTTAATTTCTGTTTTTTTAATTTCTGTTTTTTAATTTCTGTTTTTTAATTTCTGTTTTTTAATTTCTGTTTTTTAATTTTTTGTTTTTTAAAATAGATTAGTTTTATAGATTTGAATATGTGAAGTGATTATATTTGTTTTGAATAGGTTAGATTTATTTTTCAAAATTCGGATTTAATTTTAATAGGTTTTTTAAAATAGGTTAGTTTTATAGATTTGAATATGTGGAGTGATTATATTTGTTTTGAATAGATTAGATTTATTTTTCAAAATTCGAATTTATTTTTAATAGGTCTTTTAAAATAGGTTAGTTTAATTTCTGTTTTTTATTTTCTGTTTTTTTATTTCTGTTTTTTAAAATAGGTTAGTTTTATAGATTTGAATATGTGGAGTGATTATATTTGTTTTGAATAGGTTAGATTTATTTTTCAAAATTCGGATTTATTTTTCATAGGTCTTTTAAAATATGTTAGTTTAATTTCTGTTTTTTATTTTCTGTTTTTTATTTTCTGTTCTTTAATTTCTGTTTTTAATTTCTGTTTTTTAATTTCTGTTTTTAATTTTCTATTTTTTAAAATAGGTTAGTTTTATAGATTTGAATATGTGAAGTGATTATATTTATTTTGAATAGGTTAGATTTATTTTTCATAGATCTTTTAAAATAGGTTAGTTTAATTTCTGTTTTTTAATTTCTGTTTTTTAATTTCTGTTTTTTATTTCTGTTTTTTATTTCTGTTTTTTAATTTCTGTTTTTTATTTTCTGTTTTTTAAAATAGGTTAGTTTTATTTTTAATATGTTAAAAAAATAGGTTAGATTTATTTTTAAATAGCCTATTCTCAAACTAACTAAACATACACTTGTAGATTTGGAGGGCAACATAAACAGCTCAAGACAGTCTACGGTGCCTACTCGCAAAGAGAATCCATGGCAATTCTAGTACATCACCAAAACAATTGGTATCAGAACACCGACCCAAGGGATGCACGTGCAAAAGAGTCTATACTTGAATTGTTTTGGTGATGTATTGGAATAGCCCTGTATTTTCCAAAAAAATTCATTTTAAAGAAGAATTACTAATGAAGAATTTTTAATATAAATATTCATTTTAAAGAAGAATTCGAATTTATGCAAACGGACCTATTAATATTATTAATTCTAACTGAATTTATATTTTATTGTTTTAAAGTAATTGATTTAAGAAAAATTTTATTTTTATTTTATTCTTTTAAAGTAAAAGATTTAATTATATTTTTGATTTATATTTTATGTAACCTATTAAAAATAAATGAACGTTTATAAAATATATTATAGATATAAATAAATTATGAAACTATATAATTAGAATGAAAATTTGAAAATAAAATAAAATGACTGGTGTAAAGAAATAAATAAATACATTTGTATTTAGCCGAATAAATATACAAATTTTCGCATGAATATTTTTTATATATAAGTTACAAATTTTATTTATTTATATACACTATTTGATATTTAACTATTTTGATTTTAAAAGTCGAATTATAAACATGTAATAATATTCGTACAACACCGTAAAAAAATACCGTAAAAAAAAAGAAAAAAAAACAGACAAAAAAACAGAAAAAAAAAACAGAAAAAAAAACAGAAAAAAAAAACAGAAAAAAAAACAGAAAAAAAAACAGAAAAAAAAACAGAAAAAAAAACCAGAAAAAGAAACAGAAAAAAAAACAGAAAAAAAAAACAGAAAAAAAAACAGAAAAAAAAATCAGAAAAATAAAACAGAAAACAAAACATAAAACAAAACATAAAAAAAAAAGACAAAAAAAACCGAAAAAAAAATAGACAAAAAATCCAGAGAAAAACAGAAAAAAAAAAAACAGGAAAAAAAAAAAAAAAAAAAAAAAAACCGGACCGGACCGGGTACCCGATCCGGACCGGGTACCACGGGCACGGGTAAAACTCGGGTAGGGTACGGTTTTTGAAAATTATACCCGAGTATACCCGACCCGAGATACCCGTTTACCCGACCTACCTGTCCCCGACCCAAACCCGTACCCGACCCCGGGTAAACCCGGTCCGCCCGAACCCGGTCCGGGTGCAAACCTCTATGCAACACGCGAGTCACCGGGGAAGATGGGCATTTGCTTGCGTCATGCACATCGCGGATCAGTTTAATAATAAGACGGAATTGATGTAGCAAGTGATTTAGCCCAATAAATGACCCAAAATGTAGAAGGGCTGATAAAGTTGAAGGCTTGAAGCCTCAAATTCCGCTACAGTTTGCCGCTAGTTCCGCCTCAAAGACGTCTAGCGGTCTATCCGTTCAAATTTTATAATTTTTTTTGATTAATCATCAAGGGTCTCTTATTTATTTCTCAATGACTAACAAAACAAGTCACATAGAATGTGTTGTTCTTTGTCGTGTTTTTTTATTTTTTTATTTTATAAAATCTTCGCAGAGGGAGGTGTTGTTTTTTTTGTTAGTGGACCAAAATTAGTTCTCGTGTTATTTCTTTTCTGTCTTGCCAAAGTTGAGCATTGTAGGGTTTGTATAATTTAAAAATAAAAAAAGTATGCTTCATACCTTTATGGAATTTGGTTGTCTTCACATATTCAAACTTGTGCACAAGTTTGGTTGGCTTCACATAAACATATAATTTTTTCCAGGCCCCGCAAAGGCGCAAACCTGCAGGTTTATGAAGGAAGATTCAACCCATAATTTGATTATTTGGAATTTATTTGTTGTCTGGATGGATATCAGGTCACGTACGACACTTAAAGGTGTGATTAAAACAACCATATTGACAAATCATAAATTCAATTTTCCATGCTACAAATTATATAACACGCGCGGAAGCTGCCAAAAGATAATTAAGCTTGAGTGGCTCCTTCCCTGCAAACAATATTTAACATAAAATGTTCTCCATAATAAGATTATTTTATTTTATTTTTCTATACATTACATAATAAATCTATAATTTCAATGCGATTAAATAGTACATAATTAACATGCATTGGATTTAGTACATGACCTATAATACAATTGGCGGCTCGATCATAATTAACACAAAGAATAAACAATCCCATAAAAATGATCACAAAACAATCAAGAAATACGAGCACTTGTTAAGTATTAAGCTAGAATCTAAATTCTCTTCTTCACACACTTTTGGCATCAGTGAAGCACATAAGTGATGAGGAGGCCGAGGAGCAATAACACATAGGCGACCCCTTGGTCGATCGCTTTCCCGTCAATCTTGTGTGCTGGTGCTGCTGTTTTCTCGCCATATGCTATTTGCATGAACCATGAAAAGAAGAAAATGGCGAACAACGCTGCACCGTATGCTCTCATTGTGAACTTGCTAATAAAATTATAGATGCTTAATAGAATTGGTTTGGTTATTTGTTCAGGGGTACTTGGTTGTTAACCTGCTGATTTATGCAAAAAGAAGCTTCAAAGGGACTATTTATAGGACTTTTTTCTTTTCCTTCTTCAAATTGGTCTTTCTCTACGGCTTTTGTTTTATGTATTTATTGTTCTGGCAACTCGGTTGATTTTTACACGGTTGTTGCAAATTGACTACAAATAAAATAGTTTATGTACTGGTTCATAGTCAAAGGGAAGGAAGTATAGATATTGTACTACCATAAATTGCACGTAAATTTTTCTTAAAGTCTATTTCAAATTTTTTTTTTCTTAAAGTCTAATTATACTAAAAAGAAAAAAAAAACATATGTCGAGTAAGAAAGGAAGAGGAAAATCCTAAAGAAAAGGTCCGACCACATTATTTTTGCAGTTTAATTTATCTTTGTCCTGGGATTTATATTTAATTTTTGTAGCAGTAAAAATAAAAAAGTAAAAAGAACTATCATAAAAATGAATAAAACGAAATAATTGGTTGATTTTATTTTCATTTGAGAACATTCTCGTAGTTCATTAGTCAATCAGGTTCTATGAGTCCTTGACAGAGTTGACACGTCAAAATTTCTGCGCTACATATATTTGACCAGTGAAATCGTCTCCGAGATACGGTAGAACTGGACTTGGCGAGTCCACGATACTTTTCTAAAATATACAATTTCTTTCCGATTTTTTTATTAATAAAAAATAAATAAATAAAATATCGAAATATGAGAATATTTTCAGTTTTTTTTATATGTGAATAGGACAGGTTGTAGTATCCCGTTTCATGGGATGGGACAAATTATCCCGTCTGAGTTCACTCTTAATCTAATTATCTCGTCATAAGCTAATAGCGGAAGAAAAAAAAAAAAAGCGGACGGAAAGGGAAGACTTGTCCCATCTTTCTGGAAAAAAAAAACTCGGACGAAAAAGAAAATTCTATCTGAGAATTCTAAATTTTATATATTATATTATTAAATTATATTATTAAATTATATTATTATATTAAATTATTTTTTATTTTTTATATTATATTATTTTATATATATTATATATATTATATTAATATACTTAGATATATTATAGTATTTTTTGTTTTTTAATTATATTATTATATTATATTATATTACGATTTTATATATATTATATTATGATATTATTATATTTTGTTTTTGTTTTTTATTATATTATTATATTATTATATTATGAGAAGGGTTCCAATGCCTCATGCCTTTCATACTTCATCATATCTCATATGCTATATGTTCATTTTTAAAATCTAAATTGTCGATTCAAACCGTTCAACGTGATATCCATACTAAAATATGATTAGAGATGAAATTTTATATTTTTTGAATTTTTTTACTATTTTTTAAGATGGGTAGAAAATCACTGTTTTTTGAACAATTCAAAACCATTAATTTTGTACCTATCTTAAAAAATAGTAAAAAAATTCTTAAAAATATAACTAGAGGGTTCCAATGCCTCATCTTTTTCATACCTCATCATATAATATATATAAAACCATAATATAATAATATAAAAAACAAAAAATAATATAAAAACAAAAAATAATATAATAATATAATATATATAAAATCATAATATAATATAAGAGGAGGGTTCCAATGCCTCATCTTTTTCATACCTCATCATACCTCATATTTTATACCTTTATTTTCAAAGTTCAAATTGTCGATCCGAACCGTTCAACATAATATTTATACTAAAATATGCATGTAGTTGAAATTTTATATTTTTTGGAATTTTTACTATTTTTTAAGATAGGTACAAAATCAATGTTTTTGAACTGTTCAAAAAACAGTGATTTTCTACCCACCTTAAAAAATAGTAAAAAAAATTCAAAAAATATAAAATTTCATCTCTAATCATATTTTAGTATGGATATCACGTTGAACAGTTTGGATCGACAATTTAGACTTTAAATACGAACATAAGCATATGAGGTATGATGAGATATGAAAGGCACGAGGCATTGAAACCCTTCTTATAATATAATAATATAATTAAAAATAAAAATAAAATATCATAATATCATAATATAATATGAGGAGAGATCCAATTGCACCCTTTTTTGGTGACACCGAATTACACTCTCCATTTTCAAAGTTTTCAAATTCCAAACAGTCGATCCAAACCGTTCAACATAATGGATATGTTAAAATGTGCTTGCAGACCAAATTTTACATTTATTGGATTTTTTTTACTATTTATTAAGTATTTAACAAAATCGCTATATTCAGACCGTTAAATTTTTGTACCCATTTTTAATAAATAGTAAAAAAATTCAGAAAAATATAAAATTTGATCTCCAAGCACATTTTAACATATCCATCAAGTTGAACGGTTTGGATCGACTGTTTGAACTTTGTAAAAATAGAGTGTAATCCGGTGTCACCAAAAAATGATGTAATTGAATCCCTCATATAATATATAAAAAATCATAATACAATATAATATAATATATATAAGTATATTAATATAATATATATAAAATATAATATAATATAATAATATAATAATATAACATAATATAATAATATAACATAATAAAATAAAATAATATAATATAATATAATGTAATATAATATAATATAATATAATATAATAATATAATATATAAATTTTAGAATTCTCGGACGGAATTTCTTTTTCCGTCTGAGTTTTTTTTCGGAAAAGTGGAACGGATTTTTCCTTTCCGTCCGCCTTTTTTTTTCCCTTCCGCTATTAGCTTATAACGAGATAATTAGATTAAGAGTGAATCCGGATGGAGTAATTTGTCTCGTCTCATGGGACGGGATACTACAATCCGTTCTACTCACATATTAGAAAAAATCGAAAACATTCCCGTATTTCGATATTTTATTTATTTATTTTCTATTAATAAAAAAATCGGCAATTTCTTCTGTTAGATACAGCAGTTAAAAAAAAAGGGTAAAACAGTTAATTTTTACCACACGGAAGCGTCATTTTTTCTAACGAGAGGTATCATTCACAGTTGAACTGGAACTCTGCAAGTAGTAGCCAAACCTCTCCAGTTGTAGGTCCTGTCCGATGGTATCCATATAAATATATACGGTATGGGGTTTTAGATTTACTGAACAACTTTTCCACGGTTAAAACATAAAAAGAGAAAATTTTAATTTATTACACTTAACTGATTTTATAGATAATTAATTATAAAAAACTTTATGTCTCATGTAGAAGTTCACCGTAACAATCAATTTTGTTAAAACTCACTTTAATTATGAGTGATTGTATTCAAAGTACACTAATATATTTTTCTTTTTCTTTAAGATTTTTTTAGCATTTTTTCATTATTTCTTTAATGTTTATTATGATTTCACAAAAAAGTAATTATTTCATTTAAAAAATATTCATTAACAAAAAAATAGTATTAGTATCAAGAATTTCAAAAGGAAAAATCGAATTTCTCACAATATTTTCCTCGTACAATCGAACGATTACTTTTGCACATTTCCATTTTAATTATGTGGGCTGCGGCATGAATTCTTTCGAATTGATAAATCCATGTTATAAAATCATGTATAATTTCGCAAAAATAGAACACAAGTAAAAAATTCATTTCTA
>CAXKVR010000665.1:0-16306 GCA_964058845.1 Carex sylvatica
GAAGAAAGAAAAGAAGAAAGGAAAAAAAAAAGTGAAATTTTGAGAAAAAATCAGGTTTTTTTTTTTTCAGAATATTTATTATATTGTTTTGAATTATTTAGATGATTGTTTAGTTTATTTTGAATTATTTGAAATATTGTTTAGATTATTTAGAATTATTTGCATTATTATTTATATTATTGAGAATATTGTTTAGATTATTTAGAATTATTTGGATTATTATTTAGATTGTTTAGAATATTGTTTAGATTATTTAGAATTATTTGCATTATTGTATTAGATTATTTAGAATATTGTTTAGATTATTTAGAATATTGTTTAGATTATTTAGAATTATTTGTATTATTATTTAGATTATTTAGAATATTGTTTAGATTATTTAGAATATTGTTTAGATTATTTAGAATTATTTGCATTCTTATTTAGATTATTTAGAATATTGTTTAGATTATTTAGAATATTGTTTAAATTGTTTAGAATTTACAATATTGCTTAGATTATTTGTTTAGAATATTGTCGAAATAATTATAATTATTTAGAAGTAGTTTATATTAGTTTAGAAAATTTGAAAACAATTTAGAATATTTAGAAAATTTTTAAAATAGTGGCCGAATAATTTAGAAAGTTGCAAAATATTGTAAAATAATTTAGACAAATTCCAAAATAGTTTAAAAATAATATATAATAGTTTAGGAGGTTCCAAAATAGTATAAAATAATTTAAAAATATGTAAAGTGGTGCCCGAATAATTTTGAAGTTTTTTTAATATTTTACCATAATTTAGAAAAAAATTTAAAATAATTTATAATAATTTGTAAAATATAAAAATGGTGAAAAATAATTTAGAAAGTTCAAAAACAGTGTAGAATAATTTAGAATAGTTTAGAATAATTTGTAAAATTTTAAAATAGTAGCCGAATAATTTAGAAAGTTGCAAAATATGCAAAATATTGTAGAATAATTTAGAAAAGTTCCAAAATAGTTTCAAAATAATGTAGAATAATTTAGAAAGGTTCCAAAATAGTGTAGAATAATTTAGGAAATTTTAAAATAGTGGCCGAATAATTTAGAAAGTTGCAAAATATTGTATAATAATTTAGAAAAAAATTAAAATGATTTAGAGTAATTTGTAAAATATTAAAATGGTAAAAAATAATTTAGAAAGTTTCAAAAGAGTGTAGAATAATTTAGAAAATTTTAAAATAGTGGCCAAATAATTTAAAAAGTTTCAAAATAGTTTAGATTAATTTAATAAAGTTCCAACACGGTATAGAAAAATTTAGAAAATTTTAAAATAGTGTTAAATAGTTTAGAAAATTACAAATTAGTTCCGAATAGATTTACAATCAGTTTAGATAATCTAAATTGATTTAGATATAATTACAAAAATGTAAAACAATTTACATTAGTTTAAAATTTTTAAAAACAATGAATTAACTTTGAATTAATTTTGTAGCATGGCAGACGAAATCATTGAGGAAGTAAATATGGCACGAGATAATTTTAGTGATCTGTTGTGGATACCGCACAGCTATCACAGGGTGTGTCACGCTTCCGATGAGGTAAGCATTTACTTTTTTTTTTTGAAATATCATCTTGTTTGAATTTTTCTAAATTTTTTTTTTGTAATATAGAAAATGGAGGTTATAAACGTGAAGCACTACCGTTGTCAGACTGCATACCACGTTGCATACGCACCATTTTTGATTCGATTGGGTTTATACCAGATCGCAGTAATGCCTCACAAAAAAATAGATGCGGCGCTAATACACGGACTTGTGGAGCGGTGGCGTCCTGAGACGCACACCTTTCATCTTCCATTTGGAGAGATGACAGGTATTAACTACAAAACTATTTCAAATAAACTACTGCTTTGTGATAATTTAGTGATAACTGAAATGAAGAAATTTATATTTTTTTATTTGATAAATTACAGTTACGTTAGAGGATGTGAGCTGCTTGTGGGGTTTGCCTATTACGGGGGTCCCAGTCACGGGGAGTACAGACGGGAGATTTGCAAAAGGTCGGCTCTTCGAATTGTTAGGGATAAAAGAGCATGAGCAGAGTGATCTTATGAAAAAACGGGGGCATGAGGGAAATGAAAGAACATTGGAGTTGACTTTTCTAAAATCTAAATTTCGTGAACGATTCAAGACGCTACCGGCAGATCGCAACGATCAAATACTGAAGTGGTAAATATTATATATATATTTATATATACATCAATTTACTTGTGTTTTAGCTTATCAATAATTTACTAACATTGTATTGAATTTTGCTAGGTATGTCCGTGCATATATCTTGGACCTGATGTCGTCCAGTTTGTTCGTTGACAGTGGCGGGGACGGGATACCGCTGTGGTATCTCGATCTAATTGTGGATTTAGACCAGCCGGTACAGTACAATTGGGGTGGAGCAGTTCTTGCGTATCTGTATCGGCATCTATGTGTCGCTACCGACCCCGGGAGAGGATCTATGCATGGTCCGGTGATGCTTCTGCAGCACTGGTCGTGGACTCGTTTTCCAGTTCACCGGCCTGAGCCTCAAACTAAAAACTGGGAACCTGTCTGGGGCGCTCCAACACTTGACACATGCCCATCTTTTGCGTACAAATGGTGTGGTCCGCACAAGTACACTGCATCCTCCCACTTCAAGACCCAGGGTGCACGTATCCCGCGGGGCCAGTTTCAGAGTTTGACGGAGGATCGTGTAAATTGGGAGCCCTACGGAAGTGTCTACAACAAGCTTCCGACAGTGACTCAGGCGGGAAAGGTATATTTCAATCAAGTTATAATTTAGTTATATGTCACTGTACTTATAAATTATAACTCACATTTTTACTAAATTTATCAGCCCTACTACTTGTATCGCGGTCCATTGATATTTTATTGGATCGTTGAGCATACTTATCCGGATCGCTGCATGCGGCAATTCGGATTGTTTCAAGAGATTCCGGTGCCAGATCCACTGAATAGGCACACGCACGTGGAGTTGCACAAGTAAGGTTTACTCACTGTTATTTTTCCTATTTATGTTAGTTAATTTCGGGTATTAAGTTGTTACAAAATTATGAACAGGTTCATGTTGGGCTCAAAGAAGAACGAGTCATGGGACACAAGACACGTGACATATGTTCAGTTGGCTACTGCATATGAGGCGCAAGTAATTAGAGAAGGTCGCTCGTTTGACCAAAATGACCTTCCACGTTATCGCAAGTGGTACCAGAAGAGATGTATGACATCTGTTTATCTGTTTGACCAGCACGTGGAAGGAATGGATCGTACGATGCAGCTCCCCAGAGTAGAGCATGGGCCGACTGGACACATTCCCCACGGACCACTTATCACTCGGACTGTAAATATTTTTACTTGCTATTCTCATTGGTTCAGTTATTTATAACTCATAATTGCTAAAATTGAAACTGTTTGTGTACAGGCGTTGACTGGGATTGGAGAGTTGGCGCACGGTGTCAAGATGTTCTTCACCAAGGGGTGGCGTAAGGTTGGGAAAAAATTAATGAGGACAGGCTGGCGTCTCTGCTGTGATACAGGTTACGGTCCACGTGCGCGACAATTGATGGATGAAGCAGAGGTTCCGGAAAACTGGGAAGCAGTTCCATCGGACGAGCCTACTCCTATTGGGGTGTACCCATATCCTGATCCGCCTAGATTCGAAGGCCCAGATCCTTTTAAGGATTGGTTATACGACGGCACCGAATGGAGAAAATACATCCACCAGGAAGCATTTGCACCGGTAAATCCTCCGTATCCAGCCGCAGACCCCGGACAGGTAATTTTGTAGCATGACTTAGACAAATTTGTTTATAAATCACAACTTATGAAACTAACCTTCAATTGCAGATACCTCAGGATCAGGGGACGCAAGCTTGGCATCCGGAAAGTATTTTTCAGCCGCATGGACCGAGCTACGGCCTTGATCTTGGACAGGTATATACTTCGTTCAGAAGAAGTATATTAAATGAATTACATGTATTTTTTTAGGAATTAAAAATGTGTATGCGGTTGCATATCAATCAGGATCAAAGTGGACACGATCCGTCTTGGGCAGAATATCAGGCGCACGGATTTGGCACACGCACCTTTGATGATTTTTTGGATGCGCAGAATCAAGAGGATGTGGAGTACGCCCAACGACTATCTATGGATACTTTACAGCGTGAGCGTGAGGTTCAGACGACTAGCTGGCTTCTAGGAGGTCCATCTGTCGGTACTGGTGACGCAGGTGAGCTTCACTTTTTTTTTCTAACTTAGGGTGTTATAATAAAAAAGTAATGCAACATAAAATGCAGGGGCATCGACATCTCGTCCACCTGGTGGTGATGCAGGGGCATCCACATCTCATTCACTTGATGAGACTCCACGTCCATCTGAGGGTAGCCAAGAAGAAGAACCGCTAGGCAGGGGCCACAGGCAGCGTCATCGGAGACAGCGCTTCTCGCATGCAGATTATCCCGGTCATATTCCCGGCCGTTGATCTTATCTTTTATCTATTTCATATTTTATTGTATTATATTTTATAGTTTATTATGTGTTATTTTATTATGTTGTATTTTATTATGTTTTATTTTATTATCTTTTATGTTTTATTATATTTCATGTTTTATTACGTCTTAGTTTTTATGTTTTACATAACAAACAAAAAAATAGTGTAGAAAAAAAACGTGACGACTAGATTTACAAATAATAAAAATACAGTTGCTCCTTCTTCATCATACACAATAAGAAGAAACATCTTATGTAATATAAAAAAATAAAAAAAATACAGTTGCTATTTCTTACCAACCGACTTCTTACCAATCGACTTCTTACCAGTAGTCTTCTTAGCATTCGGCTTCTAATTAGTGGCAACCGATGATGTGCTCGCCTCAAAAGAAGTATTTCCTTACAGTGACATTTGGCATTTTCAGTACCTCTTTTGCTATTTTTCATCATGTTCAACAACAAAATCAAACATAGACTAATCGTACAGTAAACATAGAATAATTGTGTTACAAAACAGTACAGTACACAAAATCAAACATAAAGTAAAACAACATAACACTATTTATGTTACAATACAGTTAAAACATAAAATAATTTGCACGTTTATCCTTTACGATGCAAATTAAGACGAAATCCAAAGATGGACAGCCCAGATGCACTTCTTCTTCCTTGTTGCTCTGATCCTTCCTGCTGGTTAGCTGTACCAAATGGCCCTGTTTGCGACTGGTTAGCTGTACTAGATGGCCTTGTTGAAGATGTGCTTCTCCTTCCTGCTTCAGATGTGGCGCTCCTTCCTGTTTCAAATATGCTCCTCCTACCTGCGTCAGATGTGCTCATCCTTCGTGCTTCAGATGGCCCTGTTTGAGATCTGCTGTAAGATCCCCTTCCTGACCTTCTCGACGACGATGATCCGGCCTCTGCCTGTCTTGCTGCCTCCTCTACATTACAAGTACAACATGTATTAAATTTTGAATTTATCTTGGACAGATATTTCTAATTAGCTGATTAATTGTACCTGCTGCATTCCGATCAATTGTCTCCCGATGAGCCTGATGTCCGAGCCTTCGACCCTGCATTCTGTCCATTTCCATCGGTATGCGGTTGTGCCGTCTCCTTCCTTTTTTGATCAATCTGCTCTCAGGTTTAATTTTGGGGCCGTTGTATTCTGGCCATTCATTTTGGTTGCCTTTAGGTTCGAAATATGCACTCCATGTTTGTTCCAGTATTGACGAACTGTACAAGGGGCTGACGTATAAATTTTCATCATATTTCATTTCTCGGACCACGGCCATGAAATGAGAACATGGTATACCGGTCAGTTGGGGCTTCTGACATTCACACTCAGCCTTGTTGTTATCCCTGACAACAACTCTATACCCAAAATCTCTACGGGTATACTCAAGTCTTGGCTGATTACGCCTTGCAGGAATTTTTTCACCCCTAACCATGACCTCAAAAACCCCAATGTATCTACCGTAAGGAACCACAGTCATGTTCAGAGATTTATTGATACGCTTTTGCAATAACTCACTTACCCTTTCGGACCACAACTCCCCTCGTTGAAGTCTCATTAAAGCTTTGTTCCGCCGTTCATAAAACCATCTATTTAACTTATAAAACGTGTCCTCCACGATTGCTGCAACCGGCAAGCGCCGACTAACTTTGAAAACAGCATTCAGTGACTCCGACCCATTTGTTGTCATTATTCCCCATCGGTGACCTCCGTCCATTGCTTGATATAGTTTATCCGGACATGGTAGCTCGTCTTCATCGTTAGGATCCCTCTTACCCACCTTGTTAAGATAATCGATAGCCTCTGGACAACCAACTTCGAAGTCTTCAAACATCTCTGTCAACCTCCTAGGTTTGCATTTGTTTACTCCAATTTTGAACCTATCACTGACATCTCTGTTTCGTCCCACGTGCTTGAAGAGGTTCTCGGCAACATGTTGAGAACAATACCGGTGGACACATTGGTCGGTAGACTCATCCCATCCGAGAAGTGAACTCTGGAACACGGATTTAATTCCTAAATGTCTATCCGAGATGACACAAAAAAATCGATTATCTCCAATTACTTCCAATCGCAACCATCTCATAAAAAATCCCCAGTTTTCTGCACTTTCTTTCTCCACAATTGCAAAAGCCAATGGAAGTAATTGGTTCTCGGCATCGTACATACATGCCATTAGCAATCTACCTTGGTACCGTCCTGACATGAAACAAGCATCGATACTAATCACTGGTCTGAGGAACGGCAGCGCTGCAATACAAGGCCCATATGCCCATGCGGCTTGCTTGAAATACCTGTCAGTTTCTCCGTCAATAGGGGTCGAGGTCACACAATATTTGGTTCCTGGATTATTTCTTTGTATGGCTTCCAAAAGTGGAATAAGCAAGTTGTACGAGTTCTCCCAACTACCAAACAGATTTGCAATAGCAAGCTCACGGCCTCGCCATAATTTGTTGTACTTAGGTGTTACATTTTTGTACTCTTTTTTCACCAAATCGCGGATATGATTTATAGGCGCGCACACATCCTTTCTAATTGCATCATCAATTGATAGGGCAATCATCTCTGCAGTAAGCTGACGATGATCAGCACGTGTTGCCGGTACTTTGCATACATGAGGCATTGCTTGTTTGGTAATAATCCAAGATCCTGAAAGACCGTTAAGCTTCGCGGATAACTTGAATTTGCAAAAATTATCTCTGCACTTTATAGTTAAACGTTTAGTTTCGCTTTTAGAAACCAAACATTCATAATTATTTTGGATATGAAACTCATTTATTGCTACCTTTAAAGCCGCTTTCGACTCAAACACTTGGCCTTTGGCTAATGGATTGTCAAATGTTCTGGTTGAGCTGCTGAAAAAATCGATATCTGCAGGCCGAAAACCGGATATGTCATTGAAACTATCAACTGAATGTCTCATATCATCCCGACCAGTTATCGGGTTACGTGATTGTGACCGTCTGATTGCTCTAACGTCATTGTCGGAACCTGATGACTCATCTGAGAGCATCTCATCCCCGCTCTCCAAACTGTCATCATCAATCGCATCCACAGGTGGAACAAAATCTGGAATCGGTACTGGTCTACGAACCCGACTGGTACTGGGTCGGGATCGAGTTGTGGGTTCAGGATTCTGACTGGTGCTGGGTCGGGATCGAGTTATGGGTTCAGGGTTCCTACTCGTACTGGGTCGAGATCGAGTTTCAGGTATCTGACTGTTCATATTTGATTGGAAATTAAAACCGGTATGGTTCGGTTCCAATTCTACAAACAACTCTAGAATCGGGACCCTTTGTGGAAAAGACGCCAAAATTCCTAAAATCATTTCGAACGATTGCTGGTTTGTTATTGGTACCAATTGATAGTCACGTTGGCCATCGGTAGACATGTTAAACCTGGCTTGAATTTCCATATTTGCTTCACTAACGGTATACCCAATCAGTTTATAAATCTCATTTTGGAGATAATCAAAGTTATGCTCCATGGTTATAGGTAATGAGTATTTAGGTCGGGTGCTGTAAAAAACTCCGTCATCATTGTACATGATTTCTCCTCCAACAAAAATTCTCACACAGATGACGGTCATTTTTTGTTTTGATTCGTCTGAATAACAAACTACAATTTTAAAACCACACCTGGATAAAAAATAATAAACTACTATTTATAACAAATTAAATAATAAGTAACATAATTGCTAAAACTAAATAATTTACAAATTAATAAAAAAATGACCTTTTTTTTCTTTTTTCTTTTTTATCTTCCTTTATCTTTGCCTTTAGGTTCTTCCTTTCTCTCCGTCTGAGTGTGATCGTGTGCTTCGTATCTGTAATTAAAAAAATAATAATTAACATAATTTCAAAAAAAATCTTAATGTCCAAAAAAGATAGATAGTTAAAAAAAAAATATGGATAGCTAATAATTTACTGATTTATTTTTGTATGAATGATAAAGTACGAAGAATGAGTAATTTTTATGATGTTTTTAAAAAAAAAAAATGTATATGTCAAGACAAATTTAATAATTAAATTTTTAGGTATAATTTAGTGCGGTACATAACAAATGATATCATATGTAAAAATTTATTCACTAAAAAAAAATATAAATTTAAGAACAAGTTAAAAAAAATTACAAGTCATTGAAATAAATTTGTCATTTTTGAAAAATATAGCTACAAAAATTAGTACAAATTAATTAAAAATTAATTCACTAAAAAAAAATATAAATTTAAGAACAAGTTAAAAAAATTACAAGTCATTGAAATAAATTTGTCATTTTTGAAAAATATAGCTACAAAAATTAGTACAAATTAATTAAAAATTAATTCACTAAAAAAAAATATAAATTTAAGAACAAGTTAAAAAAAATACAAGTCATTGAAATAAATTTGTCATTTTTGAAAAATATAGCTACAAAAATTAGTACAAATTAATTAAAAATTTATTCACTAAAAAAAAATACAAATTTAAGAACAAGTTAAAATAAAATACAAGTCATTGAAATAAATTTGTCATTTTTGAAAAATATAGCTACCAAAATTAGTACAAATTAATTAAAAATTTATTCACTAAAAAAATTACAAATTTAAGAACATGTTAAAAAAAAATATACGTCATTCAAATAAATTCGATTTGTCATTATTAGTTACAGAAATATTTTAAATATTAACAATTTATATAATTTCATTAATAAAAAAAAAACATACTTTTTTTTTCGTAGATAGGTAGCACGTATGAAATTTTCGGAGAGGTGCGGAGAAGTCTGATAGCTCGTCGGGTTATATAACCGAGCAAAACCACAAACCGGTCAACCAATAACCGGATGAATGCATTCTGTCCGGTGGACCGTTAACCGGACTTGGTTCGGTTAACCATTAACCGGACATAAATCATATTTCCGGCCCACCATTAACCGGGTATACGAGTCCGGTTAACCGTTAACCGGGTTTATTTATAAAAGTCCGGGACTCCATTCAGCGGAAAAGTATCACGAGTCCGGTTAACCGTTAACCGGACAGGGCATAAATCGAATTTTTATAAAAAATAGGGTAGATTCCGTAATTCATTATTTGTTTTGGGTATTTATAAAAATTTCGGGTTTTTTTTGCTGTCACAGTGAAGACCCTTCTACATCTCTTTCTCCAGATTGCAAAACAAACAGTCACCTGCACTTGCTTGGTCACTTTTTCCCTTCTTGTAACAATATGTCCTGGTAAATACCATCAATGAATTTCTGATTATGACCCAGCATTAGAGACGTACCAGCCATAGCTTGCCTGACTACTACTGCATATGTACAGTGCATATACATATGATCAGCTGCCCTCTTGCAAAGTGAGCATCTGTTTGGCATTATCCATCCCTTCTTCAGAAAGTTACCTATTGTGAGAATACGGTTGTTCAACATGAGCCATGTAAATATTGCCACTCTTGTTGGAGCTTTTAACTCCCAAATACCAGTAACAACTGTTTTTATATAAGACCCTTCTTCCATATCAATGTTTTCTTTTTGAAAAAGAAATGTGGAGGTCACGCCTTCAGATTCCATTCATCAAGACATTAGAAGTGTCGTTTTTACAAAATTTACTTGCATGTTTTTGGAAAATAAAGTAAAATTGGAAAAAAGAGGAGAAAATAAGAAAATGTAAGTCTAAACAATTCTAATGAACATCAAACCAGCTCCTATACTCTTGTAATATCTCTCTAGCCAGAATTATCGGCATTTTCTTTTCCTTTCTGAATATCCTCATTCATCTTTCCCTCCATATTACAAAGTATTGGATCCTCCTTTGCAGTTGGTTCTTTCTTTGTATGGCCTTTCTTTATGATTCTCTTTGTATCTTCCATATCAATATAAAAGGATTTTGACCCCACTAATTTTAAACTTTTAATGTATAAATCAGTGTTGTAAATTATGGTATGCGCTCGGCAAACGAACAGAGTACCGTCAAGCAATTAATTGAAAATAATCTTCTATAATAAAAAATAATCAGAAATCCATAACTGTTTGGTTGTCGCCAACAACTAATCGGTTGATTAATTGACCTAAACATATGTTTTTTACAACAATACTATAAATTACTTGTGATATAGTTCATGATCACTTGTTATATGTTGCGATTTGAAATTTTAATTTTGATTTATTACTCAAATTTTATTAATTGACAGTGTGACGTCCCCTGAGAAAACTGAGATTACGGCTCATATGAAAAAAACATTGTGATATGCAAAATTACAATTTCGGCATCCCTTGTGAATTGTGGAAATGATATCATTTTTGTTTCTAGTCTTGCGTTGACATTGTAGCCCAAACAGAACTCTTCTTTGGACAAATCTAAGCAGGACCAGCAGGTTAATGCTGGTTAAATTTAATTTCCTTTTTAAAACAGCAAGTGCATTTGGCGAGGCCCAAGGAACATGATACTGGACAGAAGAGATGTATTAACCATAGAACCATGCATATCAAGCTCTCTTGGGACTAAAATGATGCTACTAACTCTCAGGCTAATTCCTTCAACTTTATGGGCAAATTTTCGCTGGAAAAGTAGTTGCTGGAGCTAAATTACAGATCGGTAAGGCAACAGCGTTGCCTTATAAATCAATGGGCTCTGAAGAAAGAGTCTAGAAATTCCCATAACAGAGACTTAGTAAGCTTTACGGTTTCGGACAGAGCAAAAAATCCGGTTCGTTAGCCTAGTTAAGCCCAAATAAGCATAGGCAGATCATGACTAAGGATGAGTAAATTGCTCATAACTCGCTTAAATTAACTCATTTATCAATTCGCTTCAACTCGCTCATTTACATGATGAGCGAGAATGAACATGCCCCAACTCGCTCATAACTCACTAATTAAGAATTTGTCACATCTAATGTCTACCACATTCAATTTCAAATAAATTTCTACAGCACTAAATTTCTGTAGCATTAAATCAATGAACTAATTCTTATTGATACTTACTGTTGACTAATACTTGTTTTATATTTTTGTAGCAATCTGCAACAGAGGAAGAGAACTTGGAATTTGAAATCCCAACTAGCAATGATAGATGAAGGTTTAATTCTAAATTCTGCAATAAATTTGTATATTTCTAGTTTGTGCTTGTTGTTTGTTTAAGATGAATTTTTATTATTGTTTTCATAATTTAAATTTGTAGGTATGTGACAAAGAGATATTTATGTGTATGTCATAAGTAGGGTCGTCAAAATCGACAAGAAGATAGCTGTTGGATTTTTATTAGTTTATATTGTTAGTTTCTGTTGGATTATTCGATTTTTGTTAGTTTATGTTGAATTTTTGTTCTATTTTTGTAATATGTTGATTGTTGATGCTACTGTGGAGAATGTAATATGTTGATTCTATTTTGTTGGATTTTTATTTTGTTTTATTTAAATGAATTATGACAATTTGTTAAATTTTGGTACTCATAGCTCGTGAGCTGCTCATAACTCACTCATTTAGTAACTCGCTCATTAACAACTCGCTCATTTACTTAATGAGCCGAGTTTGAGCATACTCTAACTCGCTCATACTCGCTCATTAATCACCCCTATAATCATGACTCTCACAAAGTATATGGTATATTTTTTCCATCCAAGTGGGATGAATTCTTCTTTTACATCATGGAAAAATATATTATTTAAGGTTATAAATAGCGATTATTGTGTCATCGCTTAAAGACTAAATAAAAAGCTATCCCGAGTAGCGTAATTATAGTAAAAACTATCCTACATAGTATTTTTTGTTTAAAAAATTATGTTTTATATTTCTATTAGTTATCAACATTATCTAAAATCTCATATAACAATAAGTAATACAAAATTGATTAAGGAATTATAATATTCATATTTAATCAGTACAAAATTCAAATTGTTATTCAAAATATGTCTAATAATATTATAAACTATCTATCTTTTTCTATTTAAAAAGCGAAAACAATCCAGATCTTGAAAAAAAACTATTTTAAAAAAAAAGTTTGGACCTTTAAATAAAAACTTATGTAGCATATCATGCACTATAGTGCGTAGCGTGTAACGCAAATAGCAAACTGCTATTACTGTTATAATGATAGTAGCTAAAGTAGTACACTTTTATTCTATAATTTAGCGTTTAAGATCTGAAAACACTATAACACCGTTATTACGTTACTACAACGCGCTATTTAAAAACCTTATATTATCCATTCTAAATCATCTAATATCTCTCCGCTGGATTTGGTATCGCTGCAGCTTACTGGTTAGGCAGAGAAGCTGTCAGACAATGCAAAGAGGAAAGTTACAGCTTACTGTATGGCCTGAAGGATGCTAAGCCATCCTATCATTTTAATTTTTTCTTATCAAGTATTAGAAGTTCATCTAAATTTTTTTTTTTTTTTTTATATATAGCAGCTCCTATGTACTAATACAAGCTTATAAGGACTTAAGCATAAAAGTTTAAAAGCAAACTTCCTGTTCCTACCCGCATTTTTGATTTTTTTTTAAAATAGAATTAGTTTTAAAACTTTCAACAGATCAAGCTTTTTTTACTCGTTTTTTAGAAAAATAGTCTCCACTGATTCTAGAGATCGGTAGAGCAAAAAAATTGAAATATACACTGATTCATAAGATCGGTGGAGCAATTTTTTCACCTGCTACATTGACATGCACTAAAGGTCACACAAAAATTCTCCACCGATCCACAGCATCGGTGTAGCTCCAAAAAAAATCCCTACACCGATTATGTGGATCAGTGTAAAGAGAAATAAAACATGGTGAAAAAAATTAAAAAAGACTCCGTCGGGTGGATTTTTTTAAAAGACCCTCCACCGATCCTATGGATCGGTGTAGAGAGAAAAAAGTTCAAATTTTCTGTGGCTTTTCTTTTCTGGGCGCAAAAATGAGTCAAAATTAGATCCACCGATCTCTAGGATCGGTGTAGCTATGGATTTTCTTGCTTCACCGATCTTAAAGATCGGTGGAGACTATTTTTTTAAAAACCGAGTAAAGAAGACTTGTTATGTTGAAAGTTATAAAACTAATTTTTTTTTTTTAAATCCGCATTTTTCGATGATGTCCCTAGGTTTCCGCAACATCTATATTAAAAAATAGAGAGAATTCTTGCTTTCGAAATTTGGCAAGCCCTCATTCTGTCAGCGAATAGAAAGAAAAAAAAATAATGTGTCATTAAAAGAAATAAATCTCCAACCAAATCTCAGCGAAGCATCTCCAGTTCATCAAAAAAACAAAAAAAAACAAATTAACAATCTTCATCAGAAGAGTTGCGCAAAATTTACAGAAAACAACGAAATTCAATTTTAATTGAGGTTTGTGTTTGTTTGTAATTTTTTTAAATTATTATTCATTAGAATTTTGAGATAAAAGTAATTTTACATTCATGTTAGTAAAATGATAATCTATTTCTTTAAGTATAATTTTACATAGATAAAATTATCTCTAAAAAATGACATTAGGCACTTATTTTAAGACAAATAAAAACAACTCTAATACTCAAACTTCGACATAAATTTGAAATCTTGATAATCAAATTCTGAACTAATTTCCCATGCGATGGATATTTGATCAAGTGCAACCTTCACAAATCACAAAGTTCATTAAGATCATTTAAATATAAAAGAGATTTAGATAAACACCTTCAACTATCATATTATCCTACTTACAAATTTTACATACTCACGGGTCCTTATAAAATTTAGTACATACTATCAGATTACTCTACTTGAACATTTTAGCCTCCTATATTCAAATTCTAGTTCCGCCCCTGCTCCATTTGTTTAAAATAGCTTCACTTGTAAGTAATTATTTTGGCTTATCAATACGTATATTTCTTAGAACCAACCTTTGGTCTAGTGACAAAGGCACATAGTCTCTATGTGAGAAGTCATGGGTTGGAAACCCAAATGGAAGAAATCATTTATTATAATAACAAGAGCATTAATTAGTTAGGTGGCTAGACCTCCAATCTTTACTAAAAAAAAAAAAATACATACATTTCTTTTTCTAACGAGTTAAGATAAATTTTCGTGGGTTTCCCATAACAACATCAAAATAAAGTAGTATAATTAATTATCATGACTTCTTAAAATATAAATATAAAATATAACATAAATAAAATTCTTAATGAAATTGTTTTAAAATGAGTATAAAATGAGTCAACAATTAACAAAGTTTGACCTGTAGAACGAGTATAAAATAAATTAAAAAAAAAAGTATATGAATGCATATAACACGAAAAAAAATATGATCAGTGGTTTAGATTTGACATTTAAATTTTCTAATTTCTAAATATATGCCCTTTTATGTCACTAAAAACTTGTAGCATTAAATCCTTCTCTTTAAGTATATTACTCGTCAAATACTAATTACCTTTCTATTACCGTTTATATCATGTTGTCCTACTTATTAAAAATGCATGTGAAATAAAATACATAATTTTATCATTTCTAATATAAATTTATTTATTAGTTACCTTGATAATTACTAAAGGAACCGAATCATTCAATTATCGACCATGACCGGTCAACAAGGCCCGTCACATTGGGCTACAGGAATCACACATTCAAACGACCAAGAAAATCACATGGTATGCCACAACCTTACAAGAGGACCAAGACTCTAGTCCCCAACAGGCATCAACCCCTTGATTTATAGTTATAATTGGAGCTATCCTTTCCTCCTCAACCATCCAAGTCATCAAACCACGTGGTTAATTTAAATCCTCCAAAATATTATTGTCCCCTTGTCATTATTCAAATCGCCGCCAACTTTTTAGTATCATTAACTAAGAAAAATCAAATTACTTCCCGTTAGTCAAATAAAGCCCACATTGAGTTCGGCGTAGCTTCTTGGCTTTGCATGGACTACAACGCGTCAATGTCAAATATATATACCCCTACACACTCGTCCTTCTCCTCACACAGCTAAAAGCCTAAAAACAAAACTTTCTTCTACGTACAACACTTAGCAAGCCATGACCACCTTATCTATCAAGTCTCTTACATTTCTAGTACTCTCTATTCTTGTTTGCTCTGCTCACGGGCAGCTATCACCTAGTTTCTACCAAAACACATGTCCGAACCTACAAACCATTGTCAGGTCCGTCATGTCTCAAGCAATCGCCAAGGAGTCTCGAATGGGGGCTTCCATTCTTCGTCTCTTCTTTCATGATTGCTTTGTTAATGTATGCACTATACAATACAGAGTGTCGCTTTTATTTAAATCTTTTGTTATTTTTATGTGAGTGGGCATCTAAGTTAGAGTGAATCCTGTTTTGTTTTTCAGGGATGTGATGGAGGCATCCTTTTGGATGATACACCGACCTTCACTGGTGAAAAGAATTCCGGGCCAAACGCAAACTCGGCGCGTGGATTTGAGGTTATTGACGCGATCAAAACTCAAGTCGAAGCATCTTGCAAAGCTACTGTCTCTTGTGCTGACATTCTCGCTCTGGCTACCCGTGACGGAGTCAATTTGGTGTGTATTATTGCAGCCAGTTTTTGACGTAATTATATAATGATTTTAAAGTACAATATTAGTTGATCTTAATTGCTTAAAATTTAAATAATTTCAGCTAGGAGGGCCCACATGGAATGTACCACTTGGCAGGAGGGATGCGCGAACTGCTAGCCAGAGTGGCGCAAACTCAAACCTGCCTGGTCCTGGGTCTAGCCTCACCACTCTAATCTCAATGTTCTCCGCACAAGGTATGACTGCTCGTGAAATGACTGCTCTTTCCGGGGCCCACACCATCGGCCAGGCAAGTTGCCAATTCTTCCGCAACCGCATCTTCAATGAAAAGA
>CAXKVR010000666.1:0-19771 GCA_964058845.1 Carex sylvatica
GGTTTGGATCCGACTGAGAAGGCTCCGACAAGCTTGCCGAGCCATGGCAACTAGAAGAAACTATCAGGAACTGGAATTGGGTTTTTGTTTCTGTTTTGGTTAATGGGTCCAGTCTCTATGCACTGCAGATTCAAAACAGCTCTTCATATGGTTATTGTGCTGCATGAATCTAAAACTACTTTGTTAATATGATTGCCTGAACTAATGGGCCATGGAGATAACAAGGCCGGATTATTTTTTAGTTCAGATCTGTAAGCCTACTGTTTTAACATATGGGCCCAAAAGTTCTTACAATTTTATAAATTGTGAATTTAGGAACTGGGCCGGGCTGAAGGTCTTTGCTTTTTTACACATTATTCTTATTTTTACAAACAACAGGTCAACAGTAGAGTAGGAAAAATAGTACAGTGGAGCCGACTCTGTCACGGAATATCATTATTATGACACGGAACAGCACGATATGTGTGTCAGTTATTTGTTATGACTCGTATGTTATGTGTCGTAATCATTTGTGCGTTGTGACTATCTTTTAAAAATTTGACACGGCACAGCACCTTATGCGACGGCACGGTACGTAATTGCACGAGTCACATGTAATTAGGACTATTAGATCTTGATCAAAGACGAATCTTAAATGAACTAATTTAAATTATGAAAAAAAAAATTAAACATAACCAGTTATGTTTAGACACAGTTTGACTATTTACGTGCCGTTCACTCTTTGAATTTAGTCACAGTACAGCCAAAACTAAAGTCATGAGTTACGATATGATAATCATGACACAGCGTGTTACGTTCTTTCCACTTAGTCAACAAGACAATTTGTATATATTTAATTTGAGAGAGTGAAGTTTTGAATTTTGAATTTTGACAATTTATCTACCACTTCATTATACAATCTGTGACAGCAGCTCCCAGCAGTCCATTAAATATATAGTGATCATATAAAAAGTGATCACATATTTAAAATTTAATATGATTTATGCCTTGTCAATTTGTAGAAATTTGATAATCTTTTCTATAAAAAAATAGGTTCTTTAATTAAATATTCATATATACAATAAATGTTTACTATTTTTTTTTCATTTTGTATGCTTCATATATATAGAATAGATATAGTTTCGTAAATAATTAAAACTGGTAAAAAAAAAATATTTGTACATGAAACAAAGAAACAAGATAACATAACAAGTTAATATTAAATTATTAATTTATATTAAAAATTGGAAAACACTAAAATTTATAAAGTTATTTAAATAAGGATAAATTTACAACAATGGTTACGGACACAATTGGAAGATCAAATGATGGTGCAATTTAATTTTTATATCAAGTAAAAAATGTTGATAATATTATCTAAAAAATATACAAAAATAGCTTTCCCTATGGAAAATAAATCTCTTGTTTCATGCATAAATTTTGGCATCTATCAGTCAATCAATTTAATTAACAATTAATTGGACTTGTTGACTGTTTGGTCAAATTTTGGAACAAATTTTTGACCCACGTGAGAGACAATCCATTCATTTCATAGCTTAGGTCTGATTTTTGTTATTTCAAAATTCAAAAAGCGTGTAAATTGTTACGTCAAAATTCATAAACCGTGTATTTGACTTCTACTTTTCAAACCAAAAAGTAAACAACATGCTCAAAAAACAAACACAAAATAACAAAAAGGTGTTTTGTTTTAGTTATTAATTTTGTTTAGTATCATTTTTTTTCAATTGTTATATTTAAATTCAAGAAATTAAATGACCCACAAATTTGGATATAATATTAAAATGGGTTGTTTTGCTGGAATTAGTTGGTCAAATAGAACCATCAAAGTATATTATGATTTGTTATATTTTAGGATTAAATTGCTGTAATATATATATATATATATATATAGAGGTTGGCTACTATGCTTATATAAGCATATCCCCACATATGCTTATAACTCATTTTTGTGTTTTCAATGTCCAAATGGTCGATCTGAACCGTTAGATGTGATCTATATATTGAAATGTACTTGGAGACCAAATTTTATATTTTTCTGATTTTTTTTACTATTTATTAAGCCACTTTGAAAATCGCTGATCCAACGGTGGCTTAACAAAACAGTAAAATCAGAAGCCACCGTTGGATTAGAGATTTTCAAATTGGCTTAATAAATAGTAAAAAAATTCAGAAAAATGTAAAATTTGGTCTCCAAGCACATTTTAATATAGAGATCACATCTACCGGTTCAGATCGACCATTTAGACATTGGAAACACAAAAATAAGTTATAAGCATATGTGGAGATATGCTTATATAAGCATAGTAGCCAATTTCTATACGTGTGTGTGTATATATATATATATATTTGTTTTGGACCAAATATCTGGCCAAAAATATTAAAAAATAAAAGGGGAGGATTAGATAATGAGAAAAATATCAAATGAGGCTAAATTTAGAGGCCCCACTTGCTCACATGTGTTGTTTCTCATCCAAAAATGAAACATGACCTAAGCACACAGAAAAACCAAAACCATCAATTCCTATTTGAGAAAGTGAACAAACAAAAAGGAATTTTGTTAAATTTAAATTAGTAAGTAATAACCTTTTCTTCCAAAACTAAAATAAAATAAGGAAAATATTCAGCAACAAGTTTTATTGTTAATATGGTTGCTACTAGTTATCTAATCCTTATTACAATCATATCCAAAAAAAAATTAAATCAGCACAAAATAAATTTTAATATGTTCAAAGTAAATTTTAAATCAGGTAATTGTGAAATTTCAAACAGGACAAAAATAAAGTCAAAACATGTCTAAAGTGAATTTTTTAAACTAATGAAAGGTTGACCGTTGCACGCTCAATCCAAATTTTAATTCAACCAAAGCTAATAACTAATATTTTTTTTGAAAGGGAATTCTAAATAAGTCAAAGGTGAAAAGTAACATTTCCGAGAGAAAATTTAACTATGCAAAAATGAATCCTGACATGATCAAATTGAAATTATAAATTTTGGTTGTCAATCGTTTTGGGAGAATTTTTTTTATAAACCATAATTAGAAAAAATATTTTTATGAAATCAACATGATTAATTTTTTTTTATACAAAAATTATTAGAACTGAAAAGTCATTTTGGTCCCATTTTTCTTTTATTTCGGTCCTATCCGTTTTTACAGATTTCGAGAAAAAAATACGTTAAAAAATTATAAATTTATATGAGACCGAATTGTCATTTCAGTCCCACAAAAAAAAATTGAGACTGAAATAACATTTTAGTTCATATAATATTTGTAGAAAACAAAAAAATAATCACGTTGGTTTTGTAAAAAATTTTTTTTTTCTAATTATGGCTTATAAAAAAAAATTCGTTTTGGGATCCATAGATGATAGATCTCAGCACAAATTGCGATGCGATGCAAACGGACGGATCTTACTCCGTTGTTCTCCAAATTAGAGAGTAGAACTCTGTTATTCAAACTCTGATCATTGATTTTTTTCATGCACAAAACTCAATAAATAATAGGATCCTGCTCTCCTATTTGTAGAGCAGCAGAGTTGATCTCCAAACAGACAGGCGGACAGCTAAAATCCAAAAATCTAAAGATAAAAAAATGCTAAGATCTATTAGCTTCCCGAGAGGATCCGATATCTTTTATAATCAGAATATATATACTACTACTGGTAAATTTTGATGACCTCACATTACAGTAAAAACACTACTTTAGGAGAAAATCAGAATGGTCTTTTTATAATTAATTAAATCAACTAATTTATATAGAGTAGAATTAGGATTTTTTTAAGCTCATCATTTTTTTTTTTTTGAACTATAGAATATTCTCAAGAATTGAATATCCATCTCATTTCACTGTACTAAGTTACAGTTTAATTTGATAGCCGTATCAAATCGTTACAATTAATGCTTGGTTTTAAATAGAAGGAAGAAATCTTGGAAAAGTAGGATTTTATAATTCAATAAATAAATGAAAACTTATTTAATTTTTTTTGCTATTCTTTTTTTTTTCTTAAAAAAATAAGATGCTCAACCTAGAATTTTTTTCACAAACCATAATTAATAAATAAAAAATTAGGAAACCAATACGATTGCTCTTTTTTTTTCAAAAACCATAAAGACCGGACGGTCCGTCCGGTCTCCAGTTTTTTTTTTTTTTTGTTTTTGGTTTTTTTCATTTTTTTTCACGAAACCGCCACAGAAGATCGGGGAATTTTTTTTTTTTTTTTCAGACCGAACCGTCCGGTCTCCAGTTTTTTTTTTTTTTTTTTTTTTTTTTTTAATTTTTTTTTTAAAATTTTTTCACGAAACCGCCAGAAGATCGGAGAAATTTTTCAATTTTACAATCAATTGTCGAACTGTTGCCACTGTATTTTGGAAACTGGTTTAATGGTAAAACAGCATCAGCAAACTGTTGCCATTGTATTTTTTTTTTTTTCTGAAAATGCATACTTATCTTAACATACTATTCTTCTTTTTTTAAACAATATATTTTCTGATGCAATGTATAGCTATTATTTATTTTTACCTGGCATAAATTTTTGATCTTTTGTGGCTTTTCGGTCTTGAAAGTTCTTCACGAGCAATTCTCAGTCCTTCTTGATCACATTTACTTGTTCATCTTTGTTATCTTGCCATTATAATATACCTGTTTAAGGTGAGTCATATTGTAATTGGTCAATTTTGATTTGTTTTTATTTAACTATATAAGAAACATCCCTTGTTTCAATTGATAAACTATCCTTAATAATAAATTTGATAAATTTGATGGAACTGGTAACAATGGGCACCATAAATTTTAAGTACAAAAATGAGCTTGTATTTTGGAGACAAGAGTTGGTTAGGAAAACAAAAATTATTTACGATTGATTGTAAAATTGAAAAATTTCTCCGATCTTCTGGCAGTTTCGTGAAAAAAAAAAAAAAAAAAAAGAAAAAAATTGGAGACCGGACAGACCGTCCGGTCTGAAAAAAAAAAAAAAAAAATTCTCCGATCTTCTGTGGTGGTTTCGTGAAAAACAAAAAAAAAGAAAAAAAAAGAAAAAAAAAAACTGGAGACCGGACGGTCCGTCCAGTCCGGAGAAAAATAAAATTGAAGACCGGACGGACCGTCCGGTCTTTATGGTTTTAAAAAAAAAAAAAAGCAATCCTATTGGTTTCCTAATTTTTCATTTATTAATTATGGTTTGTGAAAAAAATTCCTCAACCTACATATAGTGTCCATGATGTTGCTTTAATGAGAAAAAAAATTCATGAAAAGGAGTTCAACTATTTTATTTGTTAATTATGAAAGATTAATAGGAGGCTAATTCAAAAGTCAGAGGTTATAAAATTTTAATGTTATAATCTATTCTCAAATCGTTTTCAGTATTACAATATTTTGTGGAAATCATCACATCATGGCAAGCTATTTGCTCATAAATCCTTCACTTGAATTGAAATAATAGAGATGATAACATTAAAAGTATGTATGGATTCAAATAGGCAAGTGCAAAATAATATTGGTTGAGAGTACTTTTTTTTTTTAATTTTAACTATGGTTGGTAATTTGCAATTTTAAGATTCACATTCATGAAATTATAAATTACAGATCATTTGCTAATTTGACTTTATAAAAAAGGTTTCTAATTAACAAGTGGTCAACATTTTTATAATTGAATTTGTAATTGCTACATCATAATTTACAAGTCTTTCGTATGCAATAACATGATTTTTTTTAAATAAAACCAATTTTAATTATTTTAAGAAAACAAGCAAATTGGTTTTTATAAAAAGCAGAATCGGTGGAGGGAGAATTTAAATTTTGTTCTGAGGAATCAACGTTGGTCATTTCTAATTATTCCTCCTTATTTTTTTTATAAAAATAAAATCATGGTGCTTGTTATGTTAAAATAATTAATATTGATTCTAAATTAAAAAAAAAAAAAGAAATCCAATAACACTATACATTTTGGTGGTTTTGGATATAAATTATAAGTGATGGTCATTATCAAGTATAATTTCCCTAAAATTGTGTTTTACACGTGAAAAATATAATTGATACATCATGAATCATGATATCATAACAGTGAATATAATATCAATGTGACAATTAATAGTTGTTGGCACAACAAAAATGGAGAGCTGCAAATCTTATAAATTTGACCTAATTATGTCTTATGTGGGGTAAAAGCATAGTCTTTCTCTTTTGCCAAAAGCTGCTTTTACCATACAAAAAGGCAAATAAACTATGCTGTTCAAGATCTATATTTTCTTCTTTTCACATGCATTGCTTCAACCTTTCAAAAAGTTGTCCTTTTTTTGGATAAATTTAGATGATTTAGAGATTGATATGTAATCACAGAAAATAAACCAATGATCAATGTACCATATTCAAAATAAAAATTAAAAGCTAGCTGTACATGACCACAAATCAACCAAAGAATCAACCTTTTTTTTTTTTAAGTCCTTGGATCCAACCAAAAAATTAAACAACCATACTCTTTTTTTTTTTTTTTTTTATCAAGTTTTTTTTTTATTATTTATTTTTTAAAGTGGGTTGTTGTCCTTGAAAAGGGGGTTAGATTTATAAGTTGAGCAGATGACAACTATTTGGGAATTTCATATTTGCAACCACAAAATATGAACAAACATCCTCCATTTAAAATTTGGGCTTATTGATGGAGACATGCATGAACTAAGACAGGAATCTTATTCATACATAATAGCGAAATTTTGTTTTCTACAACTAAAAAGTAGGGGTGTTCAAATGGTTCGGTCTGTGCAGTTTTTAATCGAATTGAAAAATTTTGGTTTAAATATATCGGTTATTTCGGTTTAAATGTATTGGTTCAGTTGAAATTTTGAATAATTTCGATTTAAATAGATTGGTCCGGTTTATATCAAAACTGATTAAACCGAACTTATCAGTTTATATTAGTTTGATTCTAATTTTATTAGTGTTATAATAATTTCATTAAACCAAACCAGACCGAACTAAATCGAACTTTAATTATTGTGTATGACAGTGTATTATTTTCATTAATAATGGTACCAATAGGTTTACTTTGATTTAAACTGAATAAACTGAAATTTACTTTGGTTTGTTCTGTTCAGTTCTTAATCAGTTCATAAGTTTAATCGGTTCGCTTCGGTTCTATTTTCGAAAACCGAAGAAAAATTTAGTTTGATCATTTTACTTCGGTTTGAATCAAACCGACCATTTGAACACACCAACTAAAAATAATATAAGATATAATTTGAATATCGTTTAGTCTTTCATCAAACATATTAAAAAAATTACAATTGAATTTCAACAATTATTAATTATCTAGATGATTGATAACACATCTATAATTTCAATTTTTAATTAAATAATATGTTCAAGATATAAAATAAATCAATATAGTTTGAAAGATGTAGCATTGAATTATCTAATAAATAATACTCGTCAAAGAATGTTTCAATTTGCACATGGTTGGGGCAAATTGACCTTTTAATTTTTATTGATTTATACCAATTGTAGAATACCGACTAATTACTTTACAATTGATCCAATAATTACAACTAAAAGTTACTGCTTATTTCCAAATTTGGTAAAGTTGAATTTTCAAGTTAACAAATTTGACCACAAGTCAAAACATCATGATATCCCTGTTGTAGAGTTATTATACCATTATACACAAATACTGTTTCGAATATGTTATATGATTATATCACTGTACTAGTTTATCAAATTCAAATTTGGGTAAAATGGTGAAATTCAATTATTTGAATGTCAACAGCAAATTCAAATAATTGCCTTTCAGTTTCACCGAATTTGTAGCCAACCCAATAATGCTGTTATTTTTGTGCACAGACACCAAACTTCTCATAAAAATATTAACAAATTGAAAGCTTAAAGCATTAATTGATGAACAAAAATTAGAAAATTTATCAAAAGCAACTAAGAAAATTATCAGAAAAAATCCACACAAAAAGCACAAAAATTTAAACTAATAAGAACATTGCAAGGAATAATAATTTGATTATTCACATCTTGCAATTGAAAGATTTGCTTTCATTTCCAATTCATTACATTACATTTTATTTTACGGACAAAAATATATATAGTTATATCCACATTACATATAAAAAACCAAAATGCAATTGAACTCACTCAAAATTAACAAAAAAATAAACAAAAATTTGAAAAAAATAAATCTATTTCTCACCTTAAAAAGAAAAAAAAATGGCTATTTTTCTATCTCTTACAAGCATAAACCAAGAGAGAGAAACCCTCGGTGCGCCGCAACTCGACCTCCTCTGCACTCGACCAATCCATTATGGTCGACCCGCTACCGGATGATCCGTTAGAGGAGGTCGAAGAAGAACCTGAACCCGTTTTCCTCAGGCTCCCCTTTCTCCCCTTTCTTCTCCCCTTGCTACAACCATTCTCACTCCAATTGCTCCAATTGGCACCCAAATTACCAAATTGCCCCCCTATCAATCTCCCCAAGCTCACCTTTTCCTCCTCAAAGCCCCAATCTTTCTCAAATTTGAACACGAAAACCGCATCAGCATCCAATTCGCCCAACCCGTTAGCCGGTTCTCGGGTCGGGAAGATCCAATTGTGCAAATCCCATGATAATTGAACCTTATCTCCATGATTTCCTCCTTCAATTGTAACTTTCTCACTGCCTCTAAATTTCCATTTTAATCTTTTTACTTGAAGAATCCTCTTTCCATCAATTCCAACCCAGAAACCGAGTTCACCCCTCTCCTTTCCGACCAATCGAATGGAGATGTCCATTTCTCTCCCCCAAACCCTCACTTTGGTCTTGTAGCTCTCCCCCATTTCCACATGCTCTCTTCGAGATATCAAAATCGAAGGTTTCAACCCGCTAATGCAAATGGGTTTCTGAGATTTTGAAGCTCTATAAGCTTCATCAACCAAATCTCCAGCTACAAGCGCCAATTCACCATTAACGGATACTGATACAAAGAACCCAGAAACGGGTTCGGGTCCCAACCCGAAACGAGCACGGGTGAGGTCCCACGACACATGAGCATGATGGGTTGGTTTCAATTGGATCCGTTTTGACCCACGTCGCTTCCAAAGGAGCCACGGTCGGATACGAAAGGAGAGAACTTTCTCTTTCTCCTCTTCTAAGTCGTTAATGGAGGAGAGGCGGAGGATGAAGCGCAGAGAGAGGCCGAGAAGAGAGCGAGACCAGGACAGCGCTGCGGGGCCCAGACGAGTGTCGTACACCGACGTCGTTAAACTTGGTCCACCGGTGGTTGTCGGTGCGCCGACGTTGGAACTTTCTGATGTTGGGTCTGGCATGGCATCAGCTATTCAGCTTGCGTTTGTCAGAGAAAGCTTGGATCTTGCTTTGCTTTCGAGAGAAATTGGAGTGGCAAAAGGAAGTGCGCGAGAGAGAGAGAGAGAGAGCTTGGTTTGAAGAAGAGGAGAAGAGAAGGTGTAGTTTCTGTGAAGGTCGCGAAAGGATGAGTTCGGTTCTCCTAAAGTATCCCAATTTTTGTGTATAGAGCTGAACTGTCAGATTAAAGGATCCTGAGCTCGAATTCAAATCGGACGGTCTTGATGTAAACTATAAAAATTGGTTACTTTAGGGAACTTAACCTAAAGAGGAGACGAGAAGGTAGATTTGTTGAATAATATTTTAGTACACCAGGTGTATTAAGTGGACCTACTCGATTATTGAAAGCGGAACGTGGGGTCCAGTAATCAGAAAAACAATTAAAAATAGACCGTCTTCAGTTACAAATTCTTTCGGCTTGAATTCTTCGTCAGTGATGAAACTGATATGGACTTGGTTTGTGTATTAGAAAGCTGATTTGCGGGTCCCGTGTATGGGATTATGGTAGACTAGGTGTAGGTAGAAATAATTCGGAGCGCCTTTTGGAGTGTGGAAGGTGGACAAATGGAAGACTGAGTTCAAACATTAAATGCTTTGCGTTGCGGTTTTCAATGTTTATCGAGTTTATAAAAGGTTCTTATTTAAAAGTTTGAATAATGAATTCAAAAAATTAATATAGATGTTGAAAGCTGTCAAAAAGTAATTTGACATGGTCACAAATACGTGACAGATATCAGCAGTTGATTTATAAATTAATATTTTAATTGGAAATATTGTTATTCTTATTTAATTATCTCCATAATTATATGCACGCAATCCATAATTTATTATATAATTTTTGTTATCTTGAAGTGTTGATTAAAAATTGCAAATATGTTTTTGTCAAATTCAACAGAAAATATAAAATCTGGAGGCAATACATTAATAGGTTATAAAATTCCATTTTGATATGTCATATACTTTACAAATGCTTTTGACAAATCTTTTAACATACTCAATTTGAAATGAAATTGTCAGCACATGTGCAACAAAATTCTCATTCTCTTAGGGGTGCGTATGAGAATAATTTAATATTTTTTTTCTTGGTTCATATTAAGGTATCATTTCTCCCGAGATTTAATTAACTATATCTCCAAAGTCCAAAGTTTCTAATTAATTTTATTTTATTTCATGAAATTGTAATATTAGTTGCACTTTTTTGTTACAAAATAAAAGGTTAGCATGTTACATGAATAATATTAAATAAAGAACATGCCGTTCATATAAACTATTAAAATTCGACAATAATTCGAGAATTTTATTCATGAACAATATATATCTTGATATTGTTAATTTAGATTTTATTTGCAAATGAATTAATCTCAGAGAAGCGTACGTGATGCTACAAAGACAAGCAAGTACAGCGTTACGTGGGTCCCACCGTTTCATTATTGCCAAGTTGCTATAATTTATATTTTCAACAAGCTTAAAAAAAAATTCTATAAGAAAAAGTGAGATGTGGATTTATGTAGCGGGTCACTATGACATAATCTACATGATTCACCACATGAAACTCAATGTGTCTGATGCCACATGAATCCTTAAATGTCATTGATAACATAATCTATTTGCTTCAACAAATCCAGCTATACTAAACGGCTGATTGATTGATTTTAGTATTATACTATTATATGATATTATTCCCCCAACTAATCATTAAGTTATAATTATAGCAATTATATAATTATATATAGAGAAATATATTATTATTCCATAGTTATCATAAGTAGTTGAAACGTTGGACAATGACCAAATTCAGAATTTTTGTCGTAAAAAAAATATCGAATCAGATTTAAATAACTAATGAACTAATTGAATACTCAATAAAATAATATTTTAACTTATAATTTTTAGTACTCCAACTTATAGTACTCTTAACTTATAATTCACCAATCATAATTAAAAATATATATTTAATTTTAACTCTAAATTTAAATCGAATTAGAAATTAGAAATTTGGAGGAGGTAAAAAAACAATATTAAGAAAGAACAAAATCAGTCGAGACCGATGAATCTCCCTTGACCTCATGTGGGTCTGCCCCTGACTTAGGGAATAGAGTTATAAAAATGTAAATTTATATATTTCTTCATATTTTATTTAATGAATAAATGACATGTATAAATCCAGTCATGATCTGAATAATTGGTGAATATACACACACACAGATAAGTACATAAGAAAACAACACAAATGACAAATTTATTTCTATTTCGAATATAAATTTTGTTAATTCAGTTTTTATTTTTAGTGTTTTCTTGATACATACAATCAGAGGAGGATTCATAATTTCTACTATATATCATAGGACACTAATTGGATTCAAATAATTAATGAGGCTCAAATCCATTAATTTATCGTGTACACAATTATAACTTAATTTATATACCTATGTTTATTATAAAATCTATTATAATCATAGAATCGATTGACACAACATTGAAATATTTTTAGTAAGCTAATTAGAAATTTGTTTGGCACAATTCAAACTAGGAATGTATTTAACAAATTAGCAAATTGAAATCAAAGTTCAGATAAAAATGTAACCAAAATATAAGTGTTGAATAATAAAAGGCACAAAAAGTTTGGCCAATCAATTTCTTAGAATTGTAATAATAAGTTTCACCATCAAATCTTTATTGTTCTTATATTATCTTTCATTCTATTAAATAGAGTTTCACATATCTGAAAAAAAAAACAAAATACACATAATCAATCAAAACTCAGAAAAAACATGTTCAAGAATTAGACTAATTCGAACTAGAAATAGACACTATATTGGATTAAGGATATACATTAAACAATTAGTACTGGATCGAATGAAAAAAAATTAATCTAATAGTAGACACTTACCTATTCCAAATTGTGCATAGAAGTGTCTATCCCAATTTTTACATATATCAGCTAATGCATACATTGTATCCAAAACAAAGCAAGAAATTATGCATAATCACACTAATAATATTTAAATATTACAAATTTTATAAAACATAAGTATTCAATCACGTTTTGATTCTATAAGCATGTTTTACAAACAAAACAAAAAAGTAAAAAATTTGATCGTTGTTGTCAAACTTGTAAATGGCTTCATCCTCACCTCATCTTAGGTACAAAGAGAAATAGTGAAAGTCTGAAAGAGTCGAAAAATAGTTCAATTTTTTTTTTTTACAAATAGCTGAGAAATGAATCGAATAAGCACGAGCTGAGCTGTGTCAAATTTGAATTTGCTAATAACGAATTAAGTCAAGATTGAACGAGCTTACCAATTATAAGTTTTTTTTCAAATTAGTTTTGAACGATCTACGAATTACGAGCTTTTTTTTGTCTGATATTCAATCAAGTATATGAAGAAATGAAAATGTGAAGTCTAAGTGGGAGGTGATTAGCAATTCTTTGGTGGGACAGGATAAAATGTGACCACATGGTCAAAGTATTTGTTGGATTCGTTGACTAAAGGGGTCAATAAATGTATTGTCGGAATAAGTAATAAAGAGACCAAATCAAATGTGTTCACAGAGACATTCCTTTCATTTCTTTCTTTTACTTTTTTACTTTTTTTGAAAATAATAATTAAACCAAAAGAGTATTATATGTAAATGATTTTTTCTGGTGTATTTGTAATTAAAATGTCAACTTGTTTTGTGATATAAAAAAAAAGGAAAATAACATTTCTCTAGATATCTGATTATCGTTGTCAGATTAGCCAAGCATTAATCTCAACCTATTATAATTATATTATATATATATATATATCATTATTATATAAAATATAATTAATGTTTGACATGGGTCACAGAGGGTTCAGAAGAAATTGTCACGAGATATAAATATTAGATAATTAATATTTTAGTGCAATTTGAAAATCGATTAGCAATCAAGTGACTAATTTGATAAATTTTTATTATAGTTTTATTACCATTTGATAGATGATCAAAATCAAAATGATTCTTAAATTGGATTAGCATTGAAGCATGCATAGTCCTTCCACCTGATGAAGAGCACACTTTGAACTTTTAATTTGATAGCGTGTTCTTAAACTCAATGTCAAGTTTTTGATTAAATTAAATTTAAATTTGATTGAATTGATTTCAAAGGACAAAATCAAATCATCAAAAACTAATATACTTTTTGGAATTCTTTAGAAGTAGGGGTGACAAAAAAGCTCGTAGCTCGTGTATGGATTGTGACTAGTATCTGGTTCACTCGCTAACAATTTGTTTGTTAGTGGACCGAAATGTTACCGAGCCAGTACATCACTAGCTCGATCCTAAATTAATAACTTTGAACTAGGGCCTAGCTCGCTCGCTCGCTCGCTAGCGAGCCACCTCGGTCCAAGTATGAATTTGTGAATTGGTATGAATTTGTGTGAATTTAGTATGCATGAATTTATTTTGTGAATTATATATATTTGTATGAATTTTAGTATGTATGAATTTAGTTACAAACTTAATTTATAGTAGTTAACTTTATAATACATTATCTAATACATTTGAGTTTTTGGTCCACGAGCTTTTTCGAACTGATTCGACTCGCTAGTTGTCAAAACAAACGAGCCACGAGCGACTTTTTCAGCTCGAATTATTGGGTCGCTCATAACCTGTTCGTTGCTAAAATAAGCGAGGCATGAGCTTGATCTCAGGCTCGTTACCAGCCCTATTTAAAAGTGATGTTTTCCGTTGAAAATTTATAAATTTTTGGAATAAAAATAATAAGCAAATAATAATTTAGACAAGAAAAGGAGACAGATGTTCCAAACAGCACATGGATAGCATTTTTTTATTTGTTTTTTCTTCTTTCTTTTATGTAGGTTAAGGTGACTAGCCAGATCCTTTGGAAATTGCACCCACTTTCTGTATCAGTTGCAGCATCCTCTACACATCCAGTTATTATCCACACTACTACTGGCACTGGGTCACAATAAATGTTTCTTTCCTTCTCAAAATGTCTCTTCTTTTAAGGGCATAAAGGTACCAATTTTACTCCTATCCAATGAAAAGGGAATTTTTTTCACAAACCATAATTAATAAATAGAAAATTACCAAACTAATATGATTACTTTTTTTTTTTCAAAAACCATAAAGACCGGACGGACCGTCCGGTCTCCCGTTTTTTTTTTTTTTTTTTTCGTTATTTCAATTTTTTATTTTTTTTTACAAAACCGCCACAGAAGATCAAGAATTTTTTTTTTTTTTTTGAGACCGAACGGACTGTCAAGTCTGGCTTTTTTTTTTGTTTTTTTGTTTTTGTTTTACCAAACTATTTTATATTTTCTCCGAATATTACTGTTTTCATCATTTTTATTTGTGTTTTTTCTCCGGATATTACTGTTTTCATCATGAATTTTTGTTCTATGGAAACTAGACTTCAGACGTGGTAAAAAACACTGAACAATTATGAATTTTTATAGCTGTTATGACCTTTGCCCATTAATCATTAGAACTGTACTTATCTGTAATATTTTTGTATAGAGAAGTTTTGTTCTCTGGAAACTAGACTTCCATACCTTTAGTTTGATATAAAGAATACAAAAATCCATGTAGCCGTTTTCTCTAAATCGAACTTTTAATCTGGTCAAAAATCGGGACTGCTTACTGGAATTTTTATAGCTGTTAATTTTTATAGCTGTTATGACCTTTGCCCATTAATCATTAAAAATGTACTTATCTGTAATATTTTTGTATAGAGAAGTTTTGTTCTATGGAAACTAGACTTTCATACCTTCAATTTAATATAAATAATACAAAAATTCATGTAGCCGTTTTCTCGAAATCGAACTTCTAATCTGGTCAAAAACTGAGACTGCTTACTGGAATTTTTATAGCTGTTATGACATTTTCCCATTAATTATTAAAACTGTACTTATCTGTAATATTTTTGTATAGAGAAGTTTTGTTCTCTGGAAACTAGACTTCCATACCTTTATTTTGATATAAATAATACAAAAATTCATGTAGCCGTTTTCTCTAAATCGAAATTTTAATCTGGTCAAAAACTGGGACTGCTTACTGAAATTTTTGCAGCTGTTAATTTTTATAGTTGTTATGACCTTTGCCCATTAATCATTAAAACTGTACTTATCTGTAATATGTTTGTATAGAGAAGTTTTGTTCTCTGAAAACTATACTTCCATACCTTTAATTTGATATAAAGACTATAAAAATCCATGTAGCCGTTTTCTCTGAATCGAACTTTTAATCTGATCAAAAACTGGGACTGCTTATAAAAATCCAGCAGTTTCCCGAAAAAAAAAAAAAAAAAAAACCAGACCTGACGGTCCGTCCGGTCTTTATGGTTTTTGAAAAAAAAAAAGTAATCATATTGGTTTGATAATTTTCTATTTATTAATTATGGTTTGTGAAAAAAATTCATGAAAAGGTGCTCTACCAGTACAAATTGTACAAACAAATGAACAAATAAATTATAATGGAGCAAAATCTTTTTTGAAGTAGTAAACGAATCCTTCTCTCATGCTCATATATCATCATACACCATTATTAATTATCATTTTCATGTGAGATATTGGATGAATCATGATTTTTTTTAATTAGTATCATAGTCGACAGTATGATGAATTATACATGAGTTATTCATTCTAACGCAAAATTTCTGATTCATTCATTGTGTGACAATACAAAAATAATTAAAACAAAAAATATATAAACATCTAGCATTCAAAAATTTCCATATAAAATCCTTTATTTGAGTTTTAAATCCGTTACCTCCCACATAAAATCATCGCCTTTCATCATATACATAATTAGACAGGTGGATACATACATATAGTTATTTGTCATAAAAAAATTATAATGATATATATTGTGATTAAAATAATCATATAATTATATGTTATTCTGAATTTCTATTGTCCTATTATTCTATTATATTTTCTAACTTCGTCCCCATTATTTATCTTAATAAAAAAAAAAACTAATTTTCTTTTAAGAGAGTGAGATATGGCATGACATATTAAACATTATTTTTGTTTAGAAACAGACATTAGATAACATAACACAGCATAGTAGTAGATAGCAAGATAGAAAAATGATGGGCAAGGAGAGGCAGCCCATGTGCAAAGGATTCCTGAATGTATGGTCCATGCATGACAAACAAATTCACAATGCTCCAAACTATGACCAACCATAAATATACATCCTAACTAGACCTAGCTAGCCACTTGTATATGATCATAATATCATGCATGCTATCATAAGCTCCTTACAAGTTATGATCAACTCTGAACTGGCTTCTCTATCTTATCTCTCCTTCTCAACCACCATTCTTAAAATACAAAAATTAAATCATTGAGTTGTTTTTATTTAAAGATGAAATATACATCAATTCAATAAGAATTAGTTGCTTTAGAATTATATATATACATATAAACTAAATGTAAATGCTACAAAAGGGAAATGAGAGATCTAGAGCATCGTTTGATCATCACTTTTTGTTGTGCAGGGGAGCATTGGAGAGAGCAAATAATAGAGTCTCTTGAAAAATATTCTGGACACAAAGCAAACTAGAATCAAGGTTAACATTAATATAACTTCTTTATTGTCATTTTCATTTTTTTCAGGCTACTTTTTGTATAGGTATATAAATATGTGGACAGTTTTGTTATGCTAACATAGAGGAAATACAAACATGTGATTTAAATCTTATGAAATTGTACTAACAAATTTAAATAATTATAACATGACTAACTCTTGGAAGGAGATAAGTACCTGAGTAAAGCTAGTGTGAATACTATGCTCACCCAAATTCGTATCCCCTTAGGCACCTGAGACTATTGCAGGAAAAAGAACGTACGGTTTGGATTTAGTTCCAGCCTGATTAAAAGAATCCGATGCCTATTGTAATTGTAGGGTCTATTTTGAGATTCATGTTTGAGTCAAAAGAACAGTCTGGATTTAATAAATGTACTTCATGTACCTGAGTTTAGTGGCCATAACTTAAACATCTATTAAATTGGTTTCAAACGACGAATCTAAACAGTTGAAACTAATCTACTTTACGGGTGATGCGTGTACATATAAAATTTTAAAACTTTTAATTTTTATTTAGTATATAAAGTCAAGTGGCTGTGAAATAAAATTCTATAAGTTATTTTAATGGATTAATTTATTATTTTTTATTATTTTTAACCACTTTACTTTGTACTACATAAATTCAAAAATTTAACATGTATATGTATCGCTTATAAAATAAATTAATTTTAACAATTTAAATTAGTCGTTTAAAATTATACTCATCAAATTATCACAGGCTACTTTTAAGAACCATGTAACGGTAATATTGACTACAAAAGTTGGCGCAAGGAATAAAATTGATTACCCCGCGGCACCGCTCATGAGTCGTCCAATGCTCACAGTTTGTTGCATTAATGAAAGCCCAGTCACTGACAGTACCGAGCCCAGAAGTATATTGGGCCTTTACATGATATTCCGTTGATGGGCCCTCAAACAACGCAGATTAATTGTTGGGCTTCATCAATTGCAAATCTAGGCTTCATATATACAATGGGTACTTGTCTGATATCATGTTCAGGCCTATCGTAAAAATGAAATCGCAATGAAAGAGAAAATAATGGATATTTTTCCTTTGGATAGTTTCTACAAAGATTGGTTTTAACAGTATTTTTTTAGTCGACTCTGATATGTTAATTTATCATATATACTTCTTTATTTGTTTGTGTATGATATACCATGCATGTTTTTTTTTTTTTTTTTTTTAATGGTTGGCAGTAAAATGCTCCTAATAAATATATTGATATCAAAAAAAATATTTACAAGGCTTGGCTGCCAAATGACATGCCAGTTTTAATTAATTACAAAAACTCTGAAATAAAAATAAATGAAAGAAAAAACTCTTGTAAGACTTTGCAACGGATGATTGATCCGTAAGCCGTAGCATCGAATTTAAGCCTATCCAGTGTCTATTGACCAAAATTGTACAACCAGGATGGTATCCTGAATCAACAAGTACACCGGTTTCACTTTGTCAGAGAACAACCTTCTGTTTTTTTCTCGCCATAGGGGCCATACCTCCATTGACCACACCTTGTTTTTTTGAATGCCGAGTAGCTTGAAGCACAGATAAATCCCACTTCTCTCTAATGTCTCCTCCACTATGAACTGTGAAATTGAAATGAGCGAAAAACTCCCTCTAGAATGCACTAGCATAAGAGCAAGACCACATTATGTGATTCACCTCCTCTAGGCAAGTTGAATTACAAAGATGGCAACCCGGTTGGACCATGCATCCCCGAATTAGAAGTACCTCCTGAGTCAGAATTTTATTCTCCATGATAAGTCAGATGAAGATTTTGACTGTCATTGGGATTTTTTAGAAGACCACATATTGCTTGAAAGGTCCAGATATTGCAAGGTATTGATAGAACAGAGGTGATCAAAGAAGGTAGCGAGAGAGTAATAGTTAAAAGAGTAGATGCCAAGGTCAGAGAAGGATAGCTTGCTTACCACCTCAGAGGAAGCACGTGAGACGCATGTGACACCAGTCCAGTTGCACCGATTGGTGTTGATACCGTTGTTCAAACGGTCACTAGGGACAGATAAATCGGATTGAAGAATCTCAAAGAGCTTTCCTAGGAGGTTAGCCTGTGTTTGGTTTAGCTGCGCAGCTGAGGCTTGAGATGAGGTGCAGAGAGCTGACAAAAACAAGAAGGAGAAGAGAAACGAATACCACCCCATGAATTTAGAAAGAGTTTAACTGTTTTCTGAGGGAAAGATCAAAGATGGGGTTTAGCGAATTATACTCAAAAATTTGAAACCTTCTCTCTTTATAACCCCGAATGAGAGGACTTTGACTTGGAAGTTGCAATAGTTTACGTAAATTAGAAAAAAATGTAAATTAAATGTTCAAATCTCTAGGTTGGGTCCATTGGCACATTAATATGTCGAGTCATTGAGCCCCTGAATAATTCTTCTCCAAGAGACCAATACTTGTTTTTTGTTAGTTCAAACCAGTCAGTATACATATTTGTCTTACGAAGCATAGCTTATAAAAGGGGGCAGTGACTTTGACATGTTAGGGTTTTCTCATATCTATCGGTGGCCCCACCGAATTGACTGTGACTTTGAAGTTTGAACTTTGAATAAACTGGAAGTGGAAACTTGCATCTCAACTAGAGTGAGAAAAATAGCACACCGGATAAGCTAACTCCAGCACGAACTGAAACGGCTACCGCATGAAACGGCACGGTACAAAGTTTCTTATGTTAAATGGAATTAACTTCTTTTTTTTTTTTTTTTTGAGAAAGAGTCCGGCGCCCATTTCATTAACCGCAATTTGTTTCAAAGTTTGTTTCAAAGTATTTACAATGTTAAAAAAAGAAAGGACAGAAAACATAAAAATAAAAATAAGAATAAGAAGGGGGAAAAGCTTCTGC